>VFXL01000190.1:0-180001 GCA_009761765.1 Phenacoccus solenopsis | reverse complement strand
CTCGGATGTACGGCAAAATTGCGACAATGCTCTGAATGTAACCGAATAATTCGAGATGACAGCCTATCCTGTCCGCAGCGCCAGAAAGATGTTATCGACAACATCAACAATCATATAAAACACTTTATTTGACTCATTTAAAAAACACAAGTGCTACTGCTGTAACTGTTGCTACCGTATATTTATATTCGTATTTTAAATTATTTTTATCAAAAGATAAAGTATTGCTACACTTTATATCTTAATTGATTTTTCAAAATACGGATGGAACTTATTTGCTTCCGTATGATAGAAAGATAAAATAACTTAATACGTATTAGCTTAATCGATATAAGAACCGGAAGCCAACGATTAATTAATAGATACTTTTAATAAATATTTCTTGTCTTAATCAAGAAAATAAAGACGGAGCCGATAACAGCGCGCAAAATGGCGAAATGGTCGCTTCGAAACAGTTTAGAAAATGCGACAGATTCTAATATGTTTTGTTACGAAATTTCTACTTCTTTCGAAGTTGAAAAAGCGAAACAAATATTCGAATACAATGAGATCTAGTTTTCACCTCATTACTTCCTTTTTTTATCGTTTCGAAAATTAGCGAAATATGGAAGATAAATATATCAAAATTTGTCTCATTTTCTTAACTGTTCCGAAGCGACCAATTCGTAGATGTTTACTTATCAATTTGTTGCTGCGAAATACCTACATCGAAATTTCGATGTAATAAGATTCGTGATATTGAACTCGAAAATGCATAAAAATTCCGAAACACTTCGATTCTTCATGTTATAAACATGTATTTCTAGCGATGGCAAATATTAGGCTAATACAATTAAATTAATATATTAAAAACTCGGATAAAAACCACATCATTGTGGAAAAACAGACATAGGTAATGAAGTATTGTGATAAATCAAGCGATCGATAATCCATCGACCATGATCTATCACAGTAAAACAGACATAGGTAATGAAGTATTGGGATAAATCAAGCAATCGATAATTCATCGACCATGATCTATCACAGTATCACAAATGATGGTTTGTTTTATCCATTTCTAGGAATGACAAATATTAGGCTAATACAAGTACATACTAAATTTCATTGCGTTTTCGTGTTAAACGCAATGAAAATTAGCATGTACTCGCAAAATACACGACAATACAATTCAGTAATTGTGAAATAATTATTTTATATAACAAAGATACTTACAACGTATTTTGTTGTTGTTTCATTTCTGCCGTATGGCTGGAATTTTCTATTATTGCAATGCATAATATAATTATAAGTTATTAAAAGACTTATTGGCAATTACATATTAGAAAACAGTAAACACAATGGCGATCGGCGAATGTGGAATAATTTTCCAATTTGTAAAGCGGGCAGTTTGGTTAAATTTTTTAAATTTAAATTAACTTTAGGGGGTGCGTATCAGTGCTGACAACGTAATCGTTTTTTTCATTAGATCACAAGAAACAATCGATCACTTATTGAATTACATGCAATTAATCAAAGTAATTTAATGGGCATGGCACGTGTCTAGTACCCGTAGGCGACTGGGAGCAAACATTTTGCCTTTTTTCCTTGGAGCATATATACTGTGTTAATGATTGTTTAAATTATTTGTTTCATTTTTTTCACTTTTGTCGTTGGATTTGTGACAATATAATTAGAGACCAAATAATTTTTTAATAATTTATACAGTGTTTCATCCCTTCTTTTTTTTTTATATCATATTCGTCCAGTAGAGATATTAAATAAATATTTCAAGTGAATTGTAATGGTTACCTATATACATCTTAAAAATTGAGAACTTCGCTATAATGTTTTATAAATAAATACAAAATAATGAGGAATATATTTCATATAAAACGTGATAAACTTATGAAATCTGAAAGTTTTATGTTTTAATTTCTTCTACTGTCGCTTTTATTTCCTAAAGTAGATATCTTCTTTTTGTAAAAGTTAAGAATGTGAAAAAAAAAAGATAAGTATATACAATTTATTTCTTCTCATAATTTGCTGATACTTTCAAATTTAACAATTATATGAGTGCATAATAAGCAAATGTGAGTAAACAACAAAAGCGAACAAAATAATAATAATCGTCTCAAATTAAAAACGTTATTTGCTATGTAACAATATGAAGATCTGACACTCACAAAAACTTCTCTTGTGACTATACCTAAGGAATTTGAAATAATAGTTTCATTTAATTTTATTTTCCAATATCATCTTAATATTCTTTGTAAGGGTTTTTTTTTTTTTTTTTTTTTTTTCAAATAATTCTGATAGTTTATAGCATAAAGACTACGTTCAAGTTTTTTTTTTTTCCAAAAAGACTACGCAAGATTGCAACAAGTATCTATAACTACGTTAGTTGAGCTGCCTGAGATGTAGAATAAATTGTTTAGGAGGGAACAATTTAGTCTATGATGTCCTCGATATTTTCAGTCTTGAATGTTGATGGAAGGTCAAATGGTGTATTTTGTAAAGTATTCTTTATAGTGGTGTTCAAATTTAATAGTTTACTAAAAAAATCTAGGAGAAATACGTCGGAGTCGTTGAACTAGTTACTATTTCTTACATCAGAAATGAATTGTGAAACCTAAATGCTTTTCATTGCCTTACTGGGTTGCATTAGGTGTTTTTCCAAATTTTCCGCGAACTTGCGAAAATATATTTTGGTTGCATCTTGTGTTAAACGATGGCCCATAAAAAATGGGTGACTACTTGATTCGAGCACCCCAAGCGCAAAAATCTTTCCCCCATAGAAATAAATTATGTATTTGAATGATGTTAACAAGAATAAATACCATGAATAATATTTATTTAATGCTTAAAAGTGTTTATCAATGAAACGCTAAGTTTTTATTCATATTTTCGTTGTCAAAAATGCATATTTGTTTTGAATTTTTTCACCTTTTAGCTAATTTTTTCGCTTGAGTGCTCGAATCAAGTAGCCACGCGGTAGATCTTCTCTTTTTAAATGATAGAGACTTCTGATTTCCTCTCTAGAATTAATTTGCGAATTCCATAAATCTAAAATATACGAGCATTTAACGGTATTCGTGGGCAATCTATGTGATTCGCAGTAATGTTGGGGCAAAGAGTTTCTGTTATACTGAAACTGATTGTTTCTGATTCCATTTTTCTATAGTGTTACACCAAATGCCTTCAATACTGCGCGGTTTTCATTTCCTATGTTTAAGGATAATACTACTACTTTCAAGCCAGCATTAGAACAAGATTGGATGCATTCTTCAATGAACTTGCTTCATAACATTTCCTTCAGGAGAACCGTTGGTTATATGAGCAGCTATAATTTGTTTCCAATTCATTTTTTAACCTCTAATTAAGACCACTAATAATTTCTTCCCCAATTTAGTTTTGTCGCCAAGAGTAACGTTTCTTAGTACTTTTGTTATAGATTTTTCAAGGGATTGCTACATATCTATCGGCGATTCAACGGTTTGGCCGTGTTTTAATCCGAGTCTCGCGAAAACGCTCCTCGCCGAACCCTGTAGATGGACGAAGGTAACTCGAGACGCATCGCAAATGCACTACTGAGTTACCTTGCCACTAGGAGAAATTTAAAAAAAAGAGATAAGTGAAAAAATCACATTTGAAGAGAATTATATTCTTATAAGTATAGGAAATTAAATTAAAAATTATATATTTTTTTTAAGAAAGAAAAAGAAAAAAGAAATCATCCGATTATTTAACGCATGCCTACTATCCTCCACATACCCAGCGGCCTACCCGACCGCAACAACTCGTGCTTAGCTACTCATTAGTTATACTGCATCGAATCTAGGCGAAATTGTAATATATTTCCCTGCTTCGCGAAATTTACTAGTTGGGAGATCGCAATTAGCGTGTGCACCGCACTACTATGCAACGCAGGTCACGCTGAGAGCGTAGCACCGCGCGAACAAAGTTCGCCGCAGGCTAAACTGGGGACTCTTTAGGGGGAGCTCCAAATTTCCCTATTCCCCCGGAGAGACACGACAGCACCAGACTCCGCGCTTGGAGCAACGCAGCTCTTGGTTAGCCAGGAAAAAGAAGAAACTGTTTGAACAAAGATAAGCTCGTATATTATAAAATAGACAAAGAATATCACGTACCAAAAGTTAACCATTAAATGTAATACCGCCAAAACAGAAAGGAACGAGCTGACGAATAAGCTCGCGAAAAAAGCTTAAATATTACCGCGTACATTTCAATATGCGCGAGTAACGCTTCTGTCATAGTTTGACAGTATATTACTTAAAAATAGGTAAACTGGATGCTAACTAATTATATAAAGTATCAAAATCCATGTAACTCCCTGCGTTACATCGATTTCAATACTTTAAATAAGCCAAAACGGTACAGTTTAATTATAGTAGCTATTAAACTGTAAATTTTCGTGAATCGGCCGAAAGTACGTACACGAGAGGGCCATGACCGCGCGTCAACAGCAGGGTTACCTATCTGTTGCCCAACGAAAAATTTTGGAAGAAAAAAAATTAATTTGTTGTTGTTTTTTTTTTTAATTTTGAATTTTGGTTTTAATTTTAATATATTCAAAACGTGGTTTATAAAATTTCGATTAGTTATCATTAGGGCTAGGATTTATATGCGCTTAAAATTCGATTATATGCGCATTAAATATGCGCTAAAAATGATGTAAATATGCGAATATATGCGCTATAAAAGTATAAATATGCAAGTATATGCGCTATAAAAGTGCAGCATGTGGCATATCAAAATAAAGGTATTTTCAATCTGCAACTGAAATTGAAGTGAATAAACGAGAAAAATACGCGAGTTCAGATTTATTCGAAAATTAAACATTAGAATAACATCCAATAACGAGATGTTCTTTAAGATTTTCAATTAAAAATGATTTCCTGTTGTCCCTAAGCACACTTTTCAAAGTGCTGAATGGACAAACAAACGTCGTTCACTTTCGTTCCTTGATAAAGTTGATAATCAGATCTGCCAAATGAACGAAAAATTTCTCGTTCGTTCAGATGACATCACATGAGTTCATTTTTTTTATCAAAAAAATCGATTTTTTTTCTCGAAATTTCGCGTTTTTGCATTAATTTTCGAGATTTTTTTGTAAATATGCGCTAACCAGCCAAATATGCGCTAAATATGCGCTATAAAGCTACTTTTTGATGAAAATATGCAAATATATGCATTTAAACCCTAAATATGCGCGTATATGCGCTAAAAAATTTCACCATTCTTCTTCAAAATGCATGAATCGCAATAGAAACGGCGATATGCGGTAATTAGTATAGCCAAAACAGATATGCGTTTGCATATAAATCCTAGCCCTAGTTATCATCCAGTTTCTTCGCCTTATCACAGAGGAAGTTTTTTCATCTATGATGAAGCTAATTGAAAAGTGGTAAAAAACCGCCCTTTACAATGTGCAGCATGGTGTCCTTAACAAGATATATAAAGTTGTTACCCCTAGGGGGTGAGCTAACCCCAGGAGGTGGCAAGAACCCCGCAAAAAAAAGTTTTTCATGTACCTTACAGAAAATTGAACCGGAAATATTTTTCAATTTCAACAATTTTTGCATAGGATGCATCGTATAGAAGATATAAACAAAGAACTGATTTTCGAAAGGGAATTTTAAAAATTGGTATATTTTCACCTCCCCGTTTTGGGCTTACTAATGACTTTTTGAGAAAACTGTCTCACTCATTCTGTAGGAAATGTAATGGGGAACATTTTTTGATATAACTTATTTCGACGTAGAACTATTTTTTTCGAAGATATTAGCAAAATACCGTTGAAAAACTGTTTTTTGCGGGGTTTTTGCCTCCTCCTGGGGTTAGCTCATCTCCTAGGGGTGACAACTTTTTATACCTTGTTAAGGACACCATGCTGCACATATAGTGTGAAATCCAGCTCACTACCATTTTTTTCGGGGTTCAATCCTTATTTTCCTGTATTGGTTGGTAATACATCGCGTTCTCTCGAGTGCTTGGTTCGGATAGCGCTCAATTTTATGTTTGTATAAGTAACAATTTTTGTGATCATCTCATCCGTTATGAATAAGCTGAATGCTTCGAGCGGAGTCGCTGCATCTTTAGCTTCGTCGGTGACTCGTGGTTGTTTACTTAGATTTTTTAACCTAAGGATTGGCAGTAATTCAGGATGTAGCCCTTTTGAACAATCGGATCTTGTACTGATTGCGATGATTCAGCGGCATTAACTTGCTGTTCATCGGACTGCTGACCCACGCGTTGAGAGCTTCCTTCCGCAGATTGGTAACTTCCTCTTCGAGAACCCCACATCTAAAACATCTCCGAGAAGAACGAGAACTTCGCTGGGAAGATGGACTATCTTGTGCAGCACATTGCTCACCGCTGAGGTCGCTTCTTAGCTGAGTTTGAGAAGTCCTAGATCCTTTTTCCGTCCGCTGTTGAGCCATTTCGCCTAATAACCGCCGCTTTTTATGCTGCTGCTCGCTTCTCTCCAATAATCGTGAGCTTGTTCCAGGCTCAAAAGTGGGATCTTCTTGTGAATCATTGCAATCATCAGATTCAAAACTCTGTTCACTTTCCGTATCGTGTTCACTCTCAGATAAATTATTTTCGTCTTCGCTCTTGTACCTCATGCCATCATCTTCTAGGAATATAGCTTCTCGTTTTTCTAACTGCGAGCGTAGTCGCCCCAAATGGTCGTTCAAAATACTGTCTTGTCTTTATGCCATTGTGTATTTAATTTCAATAAAAGGAATGTAAAAATTTTTAAACCAAACAATAGAAGGAATATGAAAATTTTTGAATCAAGTAAAGGAGTACACCTCACCAAATCTTTTCTATGCATTTATTTTTTATTTTTGTTTTGCTAAGCATTTATTTTTGATAAACTTCTAAATGTGTTCCCTCTAAAGCTAACCCATCTTTTTTTTCATCTCGTCGGTACAAGTATTATAAAATAATGGTAACTAGTCCCGTATGATATGTACAATTATGGATCCGGAGGTTTCCTTCATTGTGCGACTAATGCGAAAAATAAATATATGTACAATTATGGATCCGGAGGTTTCTTTCATTGTGCGACTGATGCGAAATATAAATAGTCATAACATTCGCATAATGAATGAAACCTCCAGACAATTCCGGAGAAAAGCTCCGTGGTGCGACTGTAGGTGGGTTAATAAATGGGTACTCAAATCTTATTGTCATTTCCTAGAGTAATGTAACCATAATTACGTACATATAAATTTCGCTGATTTGTTTTTCGATATTTTAGTAAATACGAATTTCTAAATATATCCAAGCAATTACATCAATCAACTTGGTCTTGTGATTATTAAATGCTCTTTGTTTGAGGATGTGCTGAGTCATCTCTTCCCCAGTGAACACTCATTTGCCACCGATAAATAATTTTTTTGCATAGAATTGGTAATGAATTTTTCAGGTGTAAGAAGTGGCTATGTTGTCTGAATATTTTTTCCGCAACGATGGTAATTTTGCATACATCGGGTGATGCATTCATTAAACCACCTCCGCTTTTCCTCGCTGTCAACATGCTAGTAGGAGTATTGACATACAACTGCTGGCTGCACCCTTTACAACAATTTTTTTTATAGACACACAATCGTTTAACGATGAACCCTGACATATGTTTATTAACATCTTCTATATGATGGCTTAATGTGTTTGACAACAGGAAGCTGAGCTCCTTCCGCGATAATATCGTCGATTTCTAAGTCTGTATCATCTTCATTTAGCATACATATAGCATCTATGATTTGCTCTCTCTTCTCACCAGCATGAAGAATTTGAATGTTATCCATCACGCAGTTTCCATTTAATCGAACTTCATGGTGGACTAGAAGTCGTTTATAAGCACGAGACAACGCTGCTTGCATTCTTCTTACCATCCGTTTCAAGAAAAGTGTAGAAGGGTAATTCTCAAAATATCGGCAAATTTCAATACTGGAAAAATCGAAAAAAAGAAATAATTTTTTTCTAATTTTTCGAACTAAAATCATAAATATACATGCCCCACATCCCATTTTTGGTATTGGCCTCAATTTATTTCCCCCAGGGAAGGGGCAGGGGGGATTTAAAAATTTTGTGACCACGATGTAAGAATTTCCATCACTGTGGTAACCATGGGCTAAGAATTTCCATCACCGTGGCAACCATGCGATAAGAATATTTCCATCGCTGAGGCCAACCAAGATGTGCAATCAAATCCTCATCATTAAAGCGAAAATATGACAACTTTTCTGCATACTGAAACAAAATCAACAATAAAGCGGGGTCCACACGATCAAATAGTTTGACAAACTAGGCATTTGATGGCTTTGACAAATTTTGTTGGTTTGATGGTTTGATGACCTGTCATCCATCCACACGTTCAAACTTCGAATTGATGATTATGTGATAAGAAGCAGTTCTCTCTGTTCTACTTCAGCATTTTGAAAAGTGGTTTTCGTTTTAATTTCTTGAAAAATGGATGACGAATTATTATTAATGTTATTTGGAGTACTTTTAAATCGTTTGAAACGTGTTCTTGGTCGTGCCACTCGCAGGATGTGGGTGAAAAATTGGCTTCATTGCCATCTATACTTCTCTGAAAAATCACTTCTTAAGAGTAAGGGTACTGATTTTTGGTTAATCTGTTCTGTTGTATAATTTAAACTTATTCAGAATTTTTCTACAGTTTCCATCTTCTGACAAAGAATGGCTAGACATTGCGAATCAGTTCGAGTCAAAGTGGCAATTTCCACACAGCCTTGGTAGTGTGGATGGGAAACACGTACAGATAATCCCACCTGCGGAATCGGGATCGTACTACTACAATTACAAAGGCAGTCACAGCATTGTTCTTATGGCGATAGTTAACGCAAATTTAGAATTTATCATGGTTGATGTCGGCACCAATGGTCGGGTTTCTGATGGGGGTATAATCTGTAACACTACGTTCTATAAACGGCTACTCAGTAATTCTCTGAACATACCACTCCCTAGAGAAGATGGCAATAGTAAAAACTGCCTCAATTATGTTCTTATTGGAGACGAAGCATTCACTTTACGCCCAGACTTCCTGAAACTATTCTGTCAGAAAGAACTAACACCATCAACACGAATATATAACTACCGGCTGTCGCGAGCGAGGCGCGTTGTTGAAAATGCCTTTGGCATATTAGCTGCCAGATTTCGAATATTTCGAAGACCGATTAACCTGCAGTTGAAAAATATCGACATTGTTGTTCTAGCATGCTGCGCATTACACAACTTACTGAGAAAACTGAACCCGAACGATTATACCCCAGCAGACTCCTTAGATAATGAAGACATCAATAGAAATGTTTTCATACCAGGTCACCGTACAGACATATCGAATTTGATTGATTTAAGAAATGCGAATCCAAGGAATCATTCTCGATCTGCAAAAAAAGTTCGAAATGATTTCAAAAATTACTTTTGTAACGAAGGCGCTGTATTCTGGCAGTACGAAATGGTCAACGTGACTGGTAAATTATGATCACAAATGATATTGTCTTTTGGTGTACAGTGTGATTCAAAATTGTTTATTTTTCAGAGGAGGCAGTACGTGAAACGTATGATCATATTGATGAACGGCTGAATGAAGAAGCGGAAGATGACATAGAGCCAGTTGAGAATACTGATGAAATGGATGAAGATATCGAAGATGATATTTAATGAATTCAAAGAGAATAATAGTGTACACCTGAAAGCAAAATTTCAATTTAAACACTCATTCATTTCCTGTAATTAGATTACTTACCTATTATTTATTTCAAGACGTACTTACTCAATTCTTATATCTTATGAACATTTCATTGTAATTTATATTTGGTGCAGTTTATTCTGAAGAAAAAGTACTTTGTACATACGTAGCATTTTCATACTTCTATATTGAAACAAACTCAGCATATAATTTAAAAAACAACATTTGAACCAAAGTAAACTAAAAATAACAAAACTAGAATGGTTGCTGAGTTTAATAGACTAAATAAAGAATAAAAATAAGGTAAAAAACTGTTTGAAACCTAGATTACAAAGTGTTACAATTAACTACAAATAATAAAATCACAAACATCGTACATTTCTATCGCCAAAGCAAGTAAAAAATAAAGAACGAGTTATAGTCATAATAATAAAATGAACAGATTAACAAATTAGAAAATCATAATAATAAAACGAACAGATTAACAAATAAGAACATCATAATAATAAAACGAACAGATTAACAAATAAGAAAGAAGACTACCTCTGCAAAGAGTAAAAACAAGGTAATAAAATGTCAAAAATCTAGATTCAAAAAGGCACCTTGAAATCATAATAATTTGAAGCGACTGGTACGTACACTACTCCTGTTGTGGAGATCAATTTGTGATTAAAGTGGGTGTTCATCTTGAATTTGTATTGGAAGTGGAACTCCAAGATCATGATTTTCCGTTAGCTGATTCAACTTCGCGAAGTAGAATACATCGTTGATGAGCTTTTCCACGATAATACATTGACGTTCGTCCAATTCTGTAAGTTGTTCGCCCCAGTTTCTACCCACGGTTTCATTTATCTGGAAGTCTGTTTAATGAATTATATGCTGATTAGAAAAAAGATGAAAAGGAAAAACAATTAATTGACTCAAATATGCGTACCTTTTGGCTGAGTTTTTTTTGGATAGCAGTCAATAGCTCATCCTCCGCAGCTTTTCGTTTTGGAGGTTTCCTTCTTTCGAGTGTGAAGGGGTTCTTCTTTGACGCGCCGGAAACACTTCCACCTGACTGATTATCAACTGATGGACTACCAGCAGACGAATTACCAACCAACGGATTACTAGTACCATCAGCTTCGTTTAGACTATCAGTTGTCTGCTCTGTTTCGATGGACACAAACTGAAATAATTGAATATTAAATTATATTAACAGCTCTACAAATGTATGAAACGAAGTAAACTTAACAAACTTACATCATCACATATATTTGAGAAGGATTGTCTCGGCTCCTCTTGGTCCCTAATAAATTCCATGTCTTTGTAGTAGAATAAAGAGGGCTCGTGGACATCATCCGTACCTGCACCAGAAGCCTTACTTAATCTTATTTTTGTTTCCTCCTTTCTCTACCTTGTTCTCAGCCAATTTATTTTCTTTTTTACATCGTCAACTTTCCCTTCTGCGTCAATTTCCTTATATTTGAGCAGTAGTTCCTGGTACGCAAGCGTTTTTTTATTGCGATCATGGTATCCCTTCGATTTCGTTTTCCAGAAACATTCGTGTGCCCTGTATAATTGAATAAAATCGATTGTCCACCGATCGAACATTTCCACGGAATAGTAGAAATTTAAACACCGAACACGAAGAATGAAATTGAAAAATCAAACCACATCACAGTTATCAAGTTTTTGGCTGAAAAAACACTGATAAAAATTGATTCGCGCGTGTGCAGAAACGTATTTGAGCACCTTGGTTTGACAACATTTCCAACATGTTGGAAATCCTGTCAAACTGCCGTCAAACTCGGTAATTACCTTCCAAACAAGTTTGAAGAGTTATTATCGCATCCACATGTTCAAATAAATTTGATCAAACGCCTAGTTCGTCACTATTTGATCGTGTGGACCCCCGCTTAAAGTGAGTATCCAAGTTCAGCAATTACTCTCGGAGTTGGCCAAAAATTATCGTGGCTATTTTTAATTAATTGTAAATTTTTGCACTGTAAATTATATTTCAGGAAATAGATTTGACATACTCATACTTATGAAATTGGCCAAATTGATGTTAATTATGACAATACCTCTACCAATGAAACTCAATCTAGTGCTGCGTTCTCCCTATTGAACATTGGAATTTAATTGAAAATACTCAATATGTAAGTAATACAATTTTTCGTTTTCATTTAGAAGAATATATACGTACAGATGAGCAGTTTGTTTTCAATTTTCAGAACGTAAATATTTATTCATGAAATATCAACAGAATTTGTTTAAACAATTTTTTTATACCTAAATTGCAAGGAGGTAAACAAAACAGTAACTTGGAGATCATACGTCATTTGTACCTTATAAATTAATGAACAGATGAACAAAACTTCGAGATAGGTAATTTTAGTCTTGAAACTCAACACTATTCAGTAATTAATCGAAAAATTCTCACTCTGAAATGACACTTAACTAGTACATAGTAGTCTAAAAAGTGTATTAATTTAATGTCACCTTTCAAGGGGCTTATTTTTTAACTTAAGGATTAAGTAAACAAAGAAAAAATGCGACCGTCTTAAAGAATAGAGCATTTAATTTGGAATACAGCATACGACTGTAGTTGTCTTGAAACTAAATAAAGAAAAACGTGTACGATAAAAAAACTAACAAACCAAGGTTACTTTAATTATTTTAAGTCATCGCAATATATATAAAATTTTAGGCAACGCTGAAGTTTGGTGGAGCTGGGATCTTTGACCATATTTGAGTTTTATAAACAGTATCTTCATGAGGTTTATCAGGATACGAATAAATAAAGCTAGAATGAAGTTGTGTACGCCTTGATCTCAGGAATGTCACAAGAAACGTATTGTTCTCATTAACTCGAAGAATTTTTCTTATCCATTTTTGTACAGTACCTCTTTTCTCTTGCAGTTCATACTTGACAATTACATAATCACCCATCGTTAATGATATATCCTAGTTATTCACATCTTCACTATTCGTGGAGACTTCATTAGTGCTACAAGGTTCAGCATCGTCCTCATTGATATCTTCGTCATAAATTTTCTTAGTTTTATAGTCATGCACACATTGCTCATTACACTCGAAGCAAGACATAGAGTTAAAATACAAAGAGTTTTTTTTTTTTCTGTTTTCGACCATTTGACCTGGTGCATCTTCATTGTACCTAGAAAAAAATTACAAAATTACTATTATTCCAGTAGCCTGATTTTAAATTAAATGGAAAATGTCTAGGGTACCTTTAATAGGTTCAGAAAATAATTTTAAATCATCGCCATCCTCGTCACTTTTTGGATCAACGGATATAATTTCAATTTTTTTTATTTGTTCAATAACGTTTGCGGAAAACTGAGAAAAATTACAGATGTCTTTATTTTGGGCTACTATTCGGTCACAAGTACGCTTTAACATGGCCCCCACTCCATCAGGGGCGCCTTTGCTGTGTCCGGCTTCAGAGTAATTCCAAGAAAAAGTGGTGACGTTCTGAAATAATGGAATGAGTTTACGTAACATTATGTAAAACATAAACCGATTGCGGTATTGAGTTGCTGGTGAGTCTGATGTGTTGTTATTTTGTCATAGGTTTGAAGAATTGGTTTTAGATGACCAAATATTGTGACTGGATCGTACTGTAACTCCTCCGATATGGTACAAAACTTTGACTATATACTGGATGGACTGAGTTACGTGTAGGAAAACTGCGGTGAAACATTACATGCATCAGAGTCTGAATACTCGTTGCAACTTTATATCTTGCGCATGCCTGAAGTCCGTTATCACATTCATGTTATTCTGATTTCAAGCGGTACTATCAATGTCCCCTTGCCGCACTATTAGCATGAAATAAATTTGCGCATGCGCATTTAGAATTTAGTCACGAGTGTTCTGAGAAAGTCTGTGTAATGTATCACCGTTTTTGGGTTGACATTTGCTTGTTGCTAGCTCGGTCCATCTAATATATAGTCAAAGTTACAAAACGCTTTTTTTACATCCGGAGAAAAATAAGGGACACCTGTGTGGAGGCTAATTTGGGAACGATTGCCACCAAAATGTATACTTTGTACTTCGGTTGCGGTAAGCTGTAATTTTCAGCGAAATCTACGTGTATTAAAAGTTTGTTGTTCTTCAAGTTTTTCTTCAATTCCCTTATGACTTTTTGTTGGTGACAGTTAATAGTGGTGTGTTTTAAGTAAGCAGGTAAAATCTCAGATAGAAATCGTAGAACCAATTCACATTTAGTACAGTATTTTCTGTTTTCAAAGTACGATGTAGTGCTTTCCATCTTTGTCAATTTTGGTTACACTTTCCCATGAATCGTGATAACACTCCTCTAAACCCTCGAATTCTAATATTGATACTACTTTTTCACAACAAGTTGCACATTTTCTAAAACGACAAGCTTCTGTGACTGGATCGCAGAACATTTCATTTTTAATCAATTGTCATTGTTTTCTTCATTCACAATATTCAACCTTCGGAGTTGCTTGCAAATTATTTTTGAGTTCTCACATTTAACATAGAGACAAGTGTCTCGATCGCTGACTTTCTTATCCATAACCCAGAACGGACGTAATCTACAAAAGCTCGAGTATCCAATTACAAACGAACTTTTTTCACAAAACTTCATGTACAAGTATTTCATAGAATTTGTTAAGAAACGTTTTTGCTTTCTGATTTTTTTTTCTAACAATTTGATCTCCTTTCGCTGGGCTCAAAATTGACACTTCGTCATCTTCGAAAAATTTCTGTAGGTACTTCTTCAATAAACATCATCTGTTTTTTTTTTAGTACCAATACATCTTTTCTTCTCAGATCCACATCTAAATAATTTAAACAGAAAATATGGTTTAGCAATGCTCAGAAATCGATACTTTTTGACGTATTTCAAATTTATACACTGCGAAATCATTTTTTTCTTCTTGAGCTTTTTACAGTTGATGACGAAATTTTTACATCGTCCATTATGCTCTGACCGAATAGAAGCTGTCATCTAACTTGTGATGAAATAGATTTCCCTCTCAATTGGCAATTTAAAACAGCTTGCGGAGATACAGATTTTCCGGCAACTTCTGCTTTCATCCTCTAATATCGTTTCTTATCTTTGATGCGCGTCGCTTTAAAATTAAATTCTAGTTTTTTAAAGCAGTAATTTCACGTTGTTGTGCAACTCGTCTTGCTTTACTTCGCTTCTTTGCTTTACTTTCGATAGATTTAGCTCTTGTATTCGTCACCTATTCAGATTCGTTTTCTTTCTTTTTTAATAAATATTTTTGTTTTGCTAACTTCCATTTTCTCCTTCTAGCCTCCACGACTTTCTTCGATTCCTTTTTCTTGGCATTTTCCAATTTCTTTCGAGCGTACCTTTCTCTACATTTTTTATTTTCTCTAGCTACAGCTTGTGGATCTGATTTCATACGAATACGTCGATTTTTTCAGCTTCTCTTTTCCGATGGAGCCTTTCATCTTTAGAAAGTGTCATGACCCTATCAAACGATAAAAGAATGATTAGATTTCAAAATAATCGAATTTTTACATGGCTAAATGTTCTATGATATTTTGTAGCCACGGTGAAGAAAATCCTATCATAAGAAAAAATCGTAAAAACTTGACAATACCGGGTGACTACTTGATTCGAGCACCCCAAGCGCAAAAATCTTTCTCTCGTAGAAATAAATTACATATTTGAATAGTATTAAGAACAATAAATGGCATAAATAATATTTATTTAATGCTTAAAAGTGTTTATCAACGAAATACACAATTTTAATTTATACTTTCATTGTCAAAAATACATCTATCTTTTGAATTTATTCACCTTTTAGCTAATTTTTACGCTTGGGTGCTCGAATCAAGTAGTCACCTAGTATATATAGTTTGGAAGATATTTTTTGGGGAAGTTTCATTTATTAATATTAAAGTACTTATTCATCGAGTATTTTTTCCTTTTTGTTTCAGGAAAAAGGATGGCGAAGGATGGATTTTCATTTGAAAGATGATGCCCACAGTGATGGATGTCGAATCGGAACACAGACCAATATCACCCACTTTCTATTTTTTGATTAGTGGCAGTAATTGGATTTCAACGTTTGAAATGTGGATAGCATTCTTATCATTCACTTAAATTAGTGTAGCCATTTATTCGCATCAAAAATATTTATAACATACAAACGAAAAAATGAGGGACCAATTTCTGACCTTCGCTGAGGTTACTTAATTAACTTTTTGTGACCAATCAAATGCGCCAAAATATCACAAATTTCATTTATAACATTTTTCAACTTGAAAATTTCTTCTAATTTTTCATATTTGAACCTGCAATACAAGATTTAAGAAAAAAAAAAATGTGATTGGGGACAGGCCACGGTGAAGAACTTTGGGCACCTTAATCGATTCCAGGGGGAGGAGGGAGGAGACCTATGCGTGTTAATATGGCTAAACGGGAGGGGGAGTCATATGGTAACAAATGAAATTAAATGTTTATATCCATGAAGTACCTCCCCTAATAGACGGATGGTTCCATCAACTTTAATGGAGATTGGCTGGTCGTGTGTTTGTTTTTTAATGTACTCCTTCATTTGTATGCTTTTCTTGTGAATAAATTTCACCATGTTCGAACGAATGATTGCTTATTTGATATCCTTACTTTTCATTGCTTTCAACAATGGGTTGATTATTTCCTGCATCCCGCTATCCTCCACCAATGTAAATGGTCGACCATGCACTATAATTTCTTGGGCAAGAGCAAATACAAGTATTTCAAATGATAAAGTTAATTTTGCTCGGTTTATTGGTGATAATAATGTCATAAGAATCTAGATTGACTTTTTTTTTTTATTTCTTCTTGGGCTTTGGGCTTCTTTTCTCTTTTTGTAGAGATTTTCTCAAGTTATTAAGTTGGTTACCCTGCAAAAAGTAGAAATTTCGGTTTGTGAAGGTTTCAAATTTTGAAACACCGAAAGAACATTTTCAATTAATATTTTAATATTTTCAACTTGAAATAAAGCACTCCAGTGTGTAAGGTTACTTAGGCTCTGTTGTCACCAAAGAGTATGCTTTGTATCTCAGCTGCGTACTTGCAGCTATAATTTTTTGCAAAGTCTACATGTACGAGCATTTCATTTTCAGTTGAATTTTTCTTCAATTCTTTTATCACATTTTTTTGGTGATGATCGATCATTTTGTGATTGAAATACGATGGTAAACTTTCTTCTAGAAACCGTTTAACCAATTCAAGTGTAAAACAGTATATTTTTTTTGATGTGCGACGATGTATTTTTTCATCTCTACCAACTTCCATTTGGCTCTCCTACGTATCATAATAACTTCCATTGCGCCATCAAATTCTAAAATAGTTATTGTCTTGTCATGGCAATTTTCATACTGCCGAGAACGACAAATTTCTGTTATAGGATTACAAAAAATTTCGTCAATTAGCTCGTCAATATTTTTATTAGTAACAATGTTCAATCTTCGAAGTTGTTCGCACATTAGTTTAGCATTCTCGCATTTTATGTAAAGGATAAATGAAGTGAATGTTTCAAACTAACCTTGATATGGACTGCATTATGCAACAATGTTCTAAGTGAAATGAGGCGCTATAAACTTTAACTACATCAAGTTTCTGATGTAATGTAAATTATAACAAAGCCAGTCAATCAAACTGAACAAATTTCGCTTGTTTGTCTTTGAAATTATTTAAATAACATGAATGATTCATTCATTACTAGTTTTTCTCATTAAGAACAAAAATAAGATCGATCAACAAGTCTATGGCGCTTTATTTCACTTCGAACATTGTTGCGTAATGCAGTCCATATGGTCTTAAATGCTAGATTATGACGTACAGCGGCTGCTCGAAGAGACATGCCTTCTAATACATCTTTAACAGCTCGTTCCATGGTATCGGCATTAAACAATCTGAGCTTTAATTTACGTCTATCTCGCCTTTTCTTCGCAACTCTTTTCATTTTGGCCATATTTCTATTTAATTTAACCACTTTTACGATGAAATCAAGATGAAATTACATTAGAACTATCAAAAAAGTTGACGGTATCAACAACCCGGTAAAAAAAAAAATTGGCTTTGTGTCGTGGCCACACACCTTCATGTGTCATCGTGGCAACTCGGCCTTTTTTTTTCAACATATCTTTATGCCAAAATATGCAGAACATAATGACGATTCCATTGATGTATAATTTAATAATTTCGAGTTAATTCGGTCTTCTAAATAAAAAATAAAAATCGAAAAAAAAAATACTTTGGCTGAAAAAATCAAAAAAATTCTCATATTTTTCATTTGTGAAAAAAGTTTTTCAAGGATCTTCTGCTATAATGGATATATGATAGATTGGAACATTATCTACAATACTACATGTTTTTACCACTCGGAGCGCTAGTAGTTAAAAAGTTATAAGCACTGTGTCAACGTGGCAGTTGTATCATCGTGGCAGACCTTACCTTGGATTTTCTCTTGTGCTGCAAATTTCACATTGTAGTTTAAAATTTCATAGGTAAGATATGTATATCATATAGGCACACTTACTATCATTATTCAGCATCAAAATTCACCATTTTCACTCAAAATGATCTGCCCATCATTACCCAGCACAACGGCAAAACTTGACACCACAATGCTTTCTTCCCCTTCAATTACCTTACAAGAAATTATTCCATCTGAAAGGTACAGTGCACTCAATTTATTTTGATATGTAACATGTCCGTCTTCATTTAAAGTTATATCCCAAAGTGACATTTTGCATTTAAATTTAAAAACGCAAACAACTTATCAAACTAAATTGATATGTGCATGGCGCTAAGGTTACGCATGCGCGTTGAGCATTACTCTTTTAAGTTACTCAAAACTGTTTGGGCCGTGTGTGTAGCTTCAACATATTCTATGCTGCACAGATTGCACAGAAATCTGTAGGTTCCACAATTACTGTAGTTTGTGGAGGTCGCCCTAATAGACTTAGTTACTTGAAAGTTTAGGATAAAGTTTCACTGTGGTTAGGTGGTTGTAATATTCGTTAAAAATAGAGGATACAGCTAATACAATTTTGGAAAGTGCTACTATGCTATTATTAACAGCAACATATAAAAAATTACGTCTGCTTATGAAAAAACCGAAAAAGTAGAAAAGAAAGAAGCAAAAATTTTATTGTTGGAATATGTTTATGAGGTCCATAGAAGTAAAACTGCACAACTTCTCCCACCCCACCACGCTTGCGTTCTCCTCCAGTGTGCATCTAAGTCCCCCAAAACCAGTTTTTTGACCATAACTCGCTAAATATTGGCCCTAGGATAAAAACATGGTCTATAAAAGTTAATCTACATCAAATTCCCGATCTATTGATCTATCAACCACCCTTCTACCTGTAAGGGGGTGGGGCTACGATCATCAAAATAAGATTTTTTTTTGAAAATACATAAATTTTGAGGGTTTTCGGTTATAACTCGCCAAATGTTGGCCCTAGGATAAAAACATGGTCTATAAAAGTTGATCTGCATCAAATTCCCGATCTAATGATCTATCAACCACCCTTCTACTTGTAAGGGGGGTGGAGCTACAATGATATATCAACCGTTCTTTTGGGGGAAATCTTAAATAAGTATCTTACACAAATAAGATCTTATGCGTTTTTTTCTTCAAATTGAGCGACGCTCGTGAGCTGAAAAAGGATATCAACCTCTACTTGCTGGGCAAAAGGTCCGAGTGGGCTGTCCCCTCCCTCCCAGTACAAATAAAAAATCCACTCATGAAATTGTAAAATATCCTTTAAAATCGTAATAAGCACATTGCATTGTAAAGAGTGGTATCAGTTTCTTGCAAAATAAGAAAAAATTTACAATCAATTATAAATTTTTTTGACAAAATTAAAATGGTGAAACGCCGTCATCTAAGGTATCTTCTATATCTTCTTTGTTCATGCATGATGTACCTCTGCAATGTACGCAACTTTGGTTACAACTCATGCCTGTAATCAAAATATTACACATTGTAATTATTTACATGATTGGCAATAAAAAAATAAAAAATGCCACATTAAATAAAAAAATTGATTACCAGTTTTTCGACAACTACAATTATTACCACAGTCTTTAGCACAGCGACAAAAAACTTTTTCTATCAAGTTGTCAGGCGCTGGTAGACCAGCTATCGGAATAGGTTGAAAATACCCATTTATTTTTTCCCATCCGAATTGCGAAGCGTCCATCGTCTTCCCTCGCCAAATTTGTACTTGGGCATAAGTCCGCAATAAATGGAACTTCGCCGCGTTGTCGGTTGGTGGTAAATTCTTGAGAAACGTACTCGAAACTGCCGCTTTAGCATTAAACATGTCATATCGTAGCTCGTTCAACGTTGTTATATTTTTCTTCTTGGAATTGAACACTTCTAAGAAGAATTTAATTCCTTGAGAGAAGATTTCATCTCGAGTTGAATTTTCATTCATGAAAGTGGCGGCGACTTGTTGATTGGAGCTTTTTTGGAATGCTTTCCATACAACCATTTTTTCGTGATTGTGTATTGCGGAGGTCGTGTCACATCCGGAAAAGGCATGAATGAATTCGATGTAGTTTTGTATACCGGGATATTCTTTTTGAATTTCAGAGGACGAAAACGTTTGATTATTAACATTTCCTCTTCCAGGTTTGAAATAAAAAATGTTTTTGTCTGTCGGAGTTCGCATCAAAATTAATACTAACAAATCTGTATCATTTCCAACAACCACCACCATCTCTTCTGAATTTTTTGTCAACTGCTTTACAGCGGTTGACACAATCAACACGTCCGCGTCACCTTTCGCAGTTTTTGTAGCAATTTCGTTGGCATTCAAGTACGTGGCGAGATGTTCGATAAATTTTTCTTTATTTTTATCATTAGAAATGAACTTTTCTTTGGTAGTTGTCACAGAGCTATCATCAACGATCATAATATCTCCAACTAAAGCAACTTTTCTTCGATCTCGTTCGCATTGTTTAATGTCTTCCAAATCATAACCATCAAATACCACGGTACAATTTTTGCTATAATGGCGTTCGATGTAATCCATGTAAAGTTTATAAATGTGTTCATAAGTTTGATTCAGAGGCCAGGGTATTCGGTGCAATAAAAAACCTCCATCAATGACGAAATGACACTTGGAAAAGTCTTTCAGATTATTTGAAGTTTGAAAAATTTTGTAAAGGGTTGATTTCGCAGTTTTATGCATGCCACCAGTATCAAATAAAGAAGGAGGTAGAGGAGATAATTCGTATTTTAAATAATCTTTCCATTCCTCATCTGTAGCCCTCATTAACGATAATCTATTGAAAAGAGCCAATGGGTCAACGACAACACCTTTGCTCTCTTTGGATATTGACGAGGTTTCCAATGTAAGAAGTTTCACACCTTCAGACCTCTTCACTTTAACATCTCCGTAGCGTTTATTTGTAGAGCTGGAGAAGGCTGAACTTCCAACTGAATACGCAGTATGGCAGTTAACATTTTCTTCTCCGATAACACCGCTAGAAATGGATACTACTCGGGCAAAATCAAGAAATGGCGGATGTTTTGCAAACCAAGAAGATATTTTTTCAATGTCCTGCAAGTCTCGTGCGAGTCTGCTTTGCGTGCTGTCAGTGACATTGTGTTGTTCAGACTAAGCCGAATAAATACCCGAGAATTTTTCAAACGAGTCGCATATCTCCAACGAAGGTATCATTGAAAGTACCCATCTGCTTATGACGCTGTCAGTCATTCCGCGACCTTGGACGAGTCCTCCAATTGACTTCATGGATCTCATGACTGTTTGCTCTATCACCATATCCGACCAAACGCCGGACCAGAAACGATCGCTTCTTCGAATTGAAAAGTAACCATTACTCGTAAAATTTTTGAAATCTGCTTCAGACATGATATTCTTTAAATTACTCATATCTTGCAGATATACGTGCGCAGCTTTTGCGTACAAGTGATGCCCACTCGCGTAAAAATACGGAATCATATTCCTCACGCAGCTCAAGTGGAGGTACCACTCGCTTGACCGTTCTGCTCTAATAAAATTTAGAACTAAAACCACCATTCTGATGTATTGCACCCATAGTGCAGCAGTAGGTCCTAAAGCTGTCAACGATAACAATTTTGCATCCAAAATTTGATAGACTTCTTGAAATGCCTCGCACTGAACAACAGAATCAAAATTTGACCGATCACATTCAAGATTTCTCAAGGCTTCGGATAGCTGAGCTTTTTTTTCGTCAGAAATTTCACTGTTTGTAAGAACTATGCCCATCAAAGATTCAAAAATTAGAAGATGTCCGCGAATGGCTCTAGCATAGGCATGCCCTATAAGCATTTTGTCAACAGAGAGCGAAGCAAATACGACGCCTAATGCTTCCTTCAAGCCAGTGTTTGACATGATAAAACCTATACTCCCTAAGAATGACATCAATAGGTGGAAACCACCTAATCGAACCACTACGTTTGGCATGATAAGACATTCGATTATATCTCGCGCTCTAATATATAAGGGTTGGTCGTACGTTACAATCGTCGTACTTTGATTGATCTCACGACATTTTTCTTTCGCGATTAAAATACTCGTATAAATAGTGTCGTAATTGCTCGGAGGCGAATTTATAAATGGTAAATATAATACACATGATGTTTTAAATTCTTGTGCTCCAGTTACAAATGTATTGAATCCACTCCAGCCTTGAACATGACCACGATTCAAAAATCTAGCCAACAGCCACAACACATCACAAGATGTTAGGTTTTCAGCGCATCGTTCAGTATAGTTTATTGCTGTATCCACGTTTCTAAGTATGATCGAATTTATCCCTTCTCCATCCTGTTCTTTTTGGAAAATGTGAAGCTAAATATGAGCAAGCGATTCGATTTCTTGCTGGCTGGGCTGCTGTGTTATTTTTTTAATTTCATTTTGAGGGAGTACACCCGCTGCGGGAGTTATGGTTTGTACGCCTCCCATTATGTGTATAGCGTTCCAACCGTCAAGCGTCCGAGAATTAAAATCTGCGTTATCAAAGCTGAATTGGATGAACGACCTATCCAATAGACGTAGGTTATTCTCAAGCATCGACGACGTTTCGAGGATCCGTATATCGTTATAGCTCGCACTTGATCCCAAATTTGAAAGCATATTTATCAACGTTTTCGATTCTACCTTGCGATAGACGTACATACCAAGTGCTGTTTGAATTGGTGATATAAAAGATCGTGGTCGAGTAGCAGTGATTATAGAATGAGCGATGGCAGTGCATTTTTTTTTTGTACGGCGAAATTGTTTTCTTTCCTGGTAGCACGATTTCTGTAGAATAATTTCATAATTAAAAAATTATTTCAGCTGTATATTTTTTTTAATGACACGAATTATTATACCTTCAAGTAGGTATGATAAAGATGTAGGTACTAGTGATTCGGAGCCTTCCAAGTGGTCACGTGTAGCCGGAAAATTTTCTGTTTCATAAACCCGACTTCGAACATCATTACGAATCTGCGGCTGCTTTCAAGATGCGTAATTTTTCCTCGTCTGGGTTGGAATTTCGAGCTTCGTACCACGAATCTGTCAGTACAGTTCCCAGGCCATCCGTCAATGATAAAATTATTCCTCGACCTCAGCTTTCTTACCAATGTGATCTTGACGAACCATGGACTGGAAAATTTGAAACGTTTAGACTTTGGGGTAGGATATAATTTTGCTGACTGCTCAAAATTGAAAACTCACTTTTTTGGAATTTCAAGTAACTCCTGAATACTAAATTGACAGTCATCACTGTTGTCAATAAACGCGAAAATTTCTTGCAAAGCATCATCAATTTCAGCATTTTTGGAAGGTCCTGCAGTTGGTTTTGAATCAATTCTGTCTTTCATAAATTTAACGTGACATTTTCGATGATATATAGCATCAGCAGCTATGAGATCAGGATTAGAAATAATGATATCTCGAACTTTTTTCCCCAGTCATCGTTACGTTGTCTAGCTCGCTCCAAGATTTTATCTAAAGTCAACGACACAACCTGTAAAAAGAAACCCTTGATAATTGATAGAGAAAATAGATTGAAGTTGAATAACCTTAAAAAAATGGGGAACACGTAAAATTTCAACAGTTCTATGAAATCACTCTGTAAATTTATTTTTAAAAAAGTGTAGGTAATTTTCAAATTGATGTCAAAAAATTCAATTTTTTTTTGAATGAGACGTATTTTTGAATTTTTGCTTGAAAAATTAAATTTTTACCAATTTAAAATGATTTTTTTTCTTGTTAGGTAAGTAGTTTTATTTTTCCGGTAATACCACGAATACTACATAAATGAGCTCCATTCAATGGTAGTTCACTATTCATAATAAAATATTGAATATTACCATCGAAAGCTTTTCTCTATATTTTACTGGTTTTTTCCATTAAATTTCTTCAAAATTGGGAGGAATATTATTGAAACAGAATAGGCATTTCTGTTGTGTCTTCAGAACAGCGATCGAACGCAGTTTTTTTGGTGATTTAACGGCTGATTTCTGACGTGTGGCAAATAAATAATTCATTAATGTACCATTGAACAGCTATTCAAGAGACTGAAACTTGACATCTACATTTCTACTTGAGCAAATTACCTGTTTTTCAAGGTTACGTATCGCTTACTGAATATTCGATTCGCGTATGTATGATTTTCTACACGCTTCATGGAATAATAAATCCGCAGACTTCGTAAATAAATCATCTTTCCCATCTCGACGACGTTTGCTGGCATTTATTAAGGTTTCTTTTCCTTTCTTAGTAGTACACTTTGTTGGCTTTTGTTTACGAAAATCTTTATCACAAAACACACAATTTGTGGTTGACGCCATATTCAAAGCACCTTTCAAAAACAATCCGTGTATCAGTTTCAAATTTTCAAAAATAGTACAAAAATTGCGAATATTCACTTACCTACTTATAGTAGTTCGGTTATTTTGTTGAAACCTTATAGCATCAATTTTTTTTTCGAACAAGATGAATGTGGAGTACACCAACGGGTTACCAGTAAAGAAAACATGACAATACATATAAACACTGAACAACAGTTTCAAATCGAGGGTAGACGACTAAACATAGATACGTCATCTGCGACTCTGCGAGGTCTGACCACACTAGTTCTTGTGGAAGTGGAATGTTGCATTTCTACCCTACACAAACTTCCCTATGCAACCCAGCTGCGTCGCATAGCAACGCGGATTCACGGTTTCTTGGTCTTGGAACAAGTTTGGGGTGTAATAGATACGAATACGAGGCAATATCATTATTCCGTGGCACTGGTAGGTACCATGCTGTGTATTTCTTCTATTTTTTTTTTTTTACCAAGGACGCGCTCAGCATTAGAACTTCTGTGGATTTTTAGTGAGGAAATACTGTGAGAAAATGATATCAGTGATTATTACTTCCTATAATACATTTTCAGCTCACAATGTATTATGATTATATAGGATATTTTACAATTTCATGAGTGGGTTTTATTAATTTGCACTGGGAGAGAGACCCCAATCTAAATGACTGCAGTTCCGCCCCCTTGAAGATACAAGAACGGTTGATAGATTATTAGATCAAAAATTTAACGTAGATCAATTTTCATGGACCCTGTATTTATCCTAGGACCAATATTTTAGTGAGTTATGGCCAAAAACCTTCAAAATTTGTGTGAGTATTTTTCAAAAAAACCTTATTTGGATGATCGTAGCCCCACCCCCTTGCAGGTAGAAGGGTGGTTGATAGATCACTAGATCGGGAATTTGATATAGATCAACTTTTATAGACCATGTTTTTATCCTAGGGCCAATATTTAGCGAGTTATGACTGAAAACCCTCAAAATTGATGTATTTTAAAAAAAACAACTTATTTGGATGATCGTAGCCCCACCCCCTTACAGGTAGAAGGGTGGTTGATAGATCAATAGATCGGGAATTTGACGTAGATCAACTTGTATAGACTGTTTTTATCCAAGGGCCAATATTTAGCGAGTTATGGTCAAAAAACTGGTTTTGGGGGACTAAGATCCACACTGGGGGAGAACGCAAGCGTGGTGGGGTGGGAGAAGTTGTGCAGTTTTACTTCTATGGACCTCATAAACATATTCCAACAATAAAATTTTTGCTGGCAATTATGTCCTAATCAATTCCTAGATTGTCTGGACTATAAAGGTTTAACGCCATGTTGCTTCTTTCTTTTCTACTTTTTCAGTTTTTTCATAAGCAGACGTAATTTTTTATATGTTGCTGTTAATAATAGCGGTCGGGTGGGGGAAGTTGTGTGGTTTTACTTCTATGGACCTTATAAACATATTCCAACAATAAGATTTTTGCTGGCAATTATGTCCGAACTCGATTATTTTTAGTGCTAATTTGCCTGGACTATTAAATTGTAAACGTAAACAGAATGATGGGTTTTATGAGAGTTCCTTCTTGAAAATGAAGAACATGGGTGAGACATCATTTTTCGAATACATGCGAATGAAATGCGAAACATTCGATAAACTGCTGCAGATGATATCCCATTATCTCACGAAGAATAGTATCAAAGAACCAATTTCTCTATCAGAGCGATTAACTGTAACTCTCCAGTAAGTAAAATTCGTATGTTTAAAATCAATCTCGCATTCAGTTTTGTATGCTGAAATTTGGTTAAATGTTGAAAATGACAAGTAATTGAATAAAACATTTTTTCAGGCCTTCTTTGACATTCACTTGTCTAGAGTAACATCCATTTAGCATTGACAAGACAAATTATTAAGTTAGCAAGTCAATTACCAAAATGAAATAAGAAACAAAAATTCTGAAATTCGGAGTTTTAATGTTGGACTTACATTACAAAAACCCACTGGGCACAGCCTCAGTTACAAAAATCACATAAAACTTCAAAAAAAAAAAAAAAAGGCAAACAAGGCTTAACATCTTCAAAAATTGCGTCAACTGTAAAATACTGAAACATTAAAAATCCGTATACGTAATAATTGAATAATAAAGGTAGCAACAAACCAAATAAAAATCACCTCCCGCAGTCACAGCTTAACTGTAAAATAAAAACAACAAAAAATTTGATCAACATGCAAAATAAATGAAATAAATGGTAACTTCGAATAAAAACAAAAAATTTGATCAACATGCATAATGAATAAAATAAATGGTAACTTTTGGATGATTATAAATACTTTTCGAAATGCTCGCCATTAGCAGCAGAGCAATACCCTAACCAGTCATAGAATTCATTTGTGACGTTAATATAAGTTTGAGTAGAAATTTGCTCTATGTTCATTCTAATTTCTGCCATTAAAACTTCTAATGATGGGTAAGCCTGCCCATGGTACAGCTGTTGCCCCAAATACGGCCAAAGAAAACAGTCGCAAGGAGCGAGGTCCGGAATGCGAGCGGGCCAATTAATTCTCAAATTATTGCTAATAAGGTGGTCTTCCCCATATAAATTTGCTAAAGTTTGGCATGATAACTGGGCAGTATGGGCTGGAGCACCATCATGTTGGTACCAAACCTCAAAGTCTTCTTCCTCTTCATCGATTGCTTCCATAACCGCTGGTCCTATATCATTAATCAATAAATCATTGCAGAGACCTTAGTGTTATGCTTCTGTATAGAAAAATGGTCCGAGGACTCTGCGGTTGAATATTCCACCCCACACATTTACTTTTTGACGAAATTGTGATCTGTAAAAATTATTAAACTTTGATGCATTGACAGTTAGTAATGAAATAATGAAATACTTACTTAATTTCAAAATCCCTAGTAATGAAATAATGAAATACTTACTTAATTTCAAAATCATCGTAGGGATTTTGTTGCACCCAATTCCACTCATTTTGCCGATTGGGCATTTCTATCAACGAATATGATGATTCATCTTAGAAGACAATGCGGTATGGGTTGATTCTACCTTCATTAATTTGAGTAATCAGAAATCCCAAAAATTGCATACCTTTGGGTGGATCTCTGCGAAGTAGTTCTTGGCTTACCTACAATTGGTACAGATAATAAAGAGCAGTAATAGATAGAAATGAAACTTGCTTACAGTACAGTATAATGTTGATCCTCGTTGATCTGGCCAAATTATAGGTGCTTCGGTCTTCTAGGGTCCCCAATTCCCTGAATTTCTGAATTGTGTTTTGGATGCAGTATATCAACGGTGTTCTTTCCAGCGGGTATAATCGTAAATACTCGTCGCGAATACGTTTATGCCCCAGTCTAGTAATGTGCAGCCATACAATTTCATTATAGCGATACATTATGAAACAAAACAAAAAAAAATTTATTAGAATACAATTGGTAAATTGAAGAATAAAATTTAGTAGAACACAAGCGGCAAATTAAAATGAAATTGCAAATTAAAATGAAATTTGATCAACATTACTCACCCCCTTTAGTTGTACATTACTGAACTTGTCCATTTCACTGCTTATTTCTCTTTGGATGAACAAAAGTTTCATTTCGTTTTTATCATCAAAATCTGATCAAAATAAAGAAGATTCAGTTACATGCAACGAGTTGCACGTAGATCTAGATAATACATGGTAAAAAAGAATCAAACTAACCAGCCTTAAATCTAATCATTCGAGATTTTGTCAACAGTAATAGCAGTGCTGTACATCGCATAATAAAAATAAAATGACCATTCAATTAAATGCTAATAACTTTAATTATGCATTTGGTTACCTTGTTAATGATGTCAAAAATCTCAAAATTCTCAGCTTTGAATTATTATATTTTACAAATCTCATATAGTGTACTTATTCATGTAATTACAATTAACAACATTATGGTTGGCATTATGGTGGTCTAGGGTGCCCGAATTGAATAGACACCTGGTATACTAATTACTCTTTTCCTTATAAGTACTATATCCGCAAAACAAAACTTCTAACAAGCAAAAACGTCAACTTCAAAACATTTCTTAGTTACACCTATTTAAAAAAAAAAAAAAAAAAAAAAAAATTAAGGTAAAAAATAATATGATACAAGCCCACAGATCAAGTTCCCCTCTTTTCAACTTAGAACTTGACGGTCGTCATTCACTTGGTATTGTTTTTAGTATGATCGCTATAAATTGAAATGTCTCACTAATGATGTGACTGTGCAATTGGGGTGATTTCGTTATGTGAGTTAACATTTTTGTTCCAAATTACTGAACATGAAAAGAAAGGATGGAACAATGTTTAATTCATAACAATACAACTGAATAGGCAATGAATTTATGGAATGGAAATGATTTCATGAACAAAAAGTTCCAAATGTGTATGAATAAATTTTTTATAATTATTTTATTTTATTACGTATTTTCATGTGTTGTAATTGTAATTGTGAATTCAAATAGATCTCAATTTCAACGCACATATTTGTAATATGTACAATATATATTACGTAATTTAGTAATTGCTAATTTTAAATATTATCATTTGATTACTTCTATTTACTTTAATTTTAATATTGAATTCAAATATATATCGATTTCAACGCACATATTCGAAAGGTAGGTGCAATATGTGTTATGTAATGTAGTAATTGGTGAGTTTAAACATTATCAAGTGGTACTAAAGAAGTAACAATAACATATCTGCGGTCGTAATACGATCCCCTTACAAGTTAAATTTTAAAGTTTGGTGAAATGAAAATGTAATATTTAGGTACATGATAATCGTTGTGTTTTCGTTAATGACGACCGTCAAGTTCTAAGTTGAAAAGAGGGGAACTTGATCTGTGGGCTTGTATCATATTATTTTTTACCTTAATTTTTTTTTTTTTAAATAGGTGTAACTAAGAAATGTTTTGAAGTTGACGTTTTTGCTTGTTAGAAGTTTTTTTTTGCGCATATCAAAGGTTTTTTTTTGGAATATAATATTTAAAGAAAGTAATGCTACCATCACGTATTTTTTTGAAAAACACGATTCTTATTTTACAATAAACGCCATACGCAGAGGAAATGTTCCTAGAATTCTGCACATCGTGCAGCTATAGAGAGATTTAGGTTCATTCCGGAAAATGTAATGAAAATTAAGAAAAGTCGAAATTATTATATTTACTGTATTCTATTCAACCACTGAATTACCACACCACAAACAGCAATAGGAGTTCCCTATTTCATCCTTTTTTACCTACTTGAATCAGAGAAGTCCGATCCATTGAAACAACGTCTATGAATTTCCCCTATTTCAATTTCCCCTTTCGTGCCTTATGCTGTTCCCCTATTTCGTTTTCCCCTCTTGTACATATTCTAAAATTTTCCAAACTTTGCTCAAGGATAGGGAATAGTGTAATGAAGCAAATGAACTGAAATTTGGTACACTTATTGAAAACATGCTGTAGAAGTGCCTTTTATAGTTTTCGTTCCATTTTAAAAATTTTTAAGGCCCATTTGAGGGGGGAGGAGGAGTAAAAGGGGGCCAATTTGGACGAAAACCTCACACGCACTCATTTACATCATGCAGATGAAGCATACAAAATTTCAAGTTTTCATCTCTATTAGTTGTCGAGAAAATGAGTTTACTTAACTTCAAAAATTTGTCATAATCGCTTACTTCAGATGTTAATAACTCGGCGAGTTTTTATCGTACAGTAATTATCTATGGCTTATTTTGAAGCTCTTGGCGAGATCTTCAAAATAAGCTATAAATATATCCATTACGACCAATAGTTTCGGTAAAAATTGCATAAACGCTATAGAGTAAATCCTGTTCACAGAATATAAGCATAGTCGGCCGTTTGCTCGTACGTACGCGCACTTTCGTTCGTTTCTATGGCAATTTGGTTACGTTTTGAACTTGACTCGCAGAACGACTGTTCTGCTTGATATGGCTCCAAAAATTTTAAAAACTCATATAACGACCACGTTGATACTGCATCTGCAACACCTGAACTAGAGGGTGTATTTCTTAGCTTTCTACGTTCTTTTGTGAAGCCATTAACATTTACATTCCATTCTTAAAACATAAATGGAAGTAATATGTATTACTGGAGTGATACAAACACATTATTAATTACAAATCACAGTGTACGCTTACTAGAGCACTCCAGGCCCTCTTCACTTATCAGTTGCAAAGATATCAAATCCCATTTCACAGATTTTGATTCATTCTTGTATTCCTTATGTCGTTTGTCATAAAGTTCCTCATATTTTTCCACATGCTTTAAAAGAAAGGGTACGAGTAGATCATATTTTATGTATAAGATTACAACAAAAAATGAAAAAAAACTTCCTATCATAACGTAGGGTAGGCGGCCTAATTATCGTCCCCAGTATGTTTTTTGAAATTGTGACCCACCCCTATAGGGCCAAAGTTGAAAACCAAAGGGTGTATGGATACCTTATAGGGTAAAGGCGCCTAAGATGGCGCACCTAACTTTTGAGCACTCATATCTCGGTTCCAAATTAACGAAATTCTTTGGGAATTGAATTATTTTGTAGGTAAAAAGGTCAGCTATAAATTCCCTGATCAGAGTTTCCAACAAAGCATTTGTTAATTTTTTATGCATTTTTTAGTGAAAAAAGTCAAATGCGTCATCTTAGGTAACACGTTCCCTAAGATGACGCACATGGATCCCAAAGATGACGCAGGTTTATAATAAATTAAAAACATCGAAGAAATGTAGAAATTTTATTCAAATTTTATTCAGAGTCGTCGTCAGAGTCGTGTCTTGAACATATAAAATTTGTAACACGGTGCGAGACCCCGGCACATAAGGTATGCGCCCAATCGTTGCACGTTTAACACTGGATCCAGTTTTCTTTAGGTCGTAAGTGGGAGAAGTGGTCTTGGCAGTAGATGCATGTAACATCATCGTCATTATCACTTATCAGCTCAGGAACTTCTTCCAACTCCGGCTCCAACAAATCGTCATCAGTTACACCTGCAGCTGTCATCATCTGTTGTCATGAATAACTTCTTATTAACCTAGAGAAAGGTATTAAAACCTGTAATAGGTGAAATTGAATTCAAAAATAAAATACAACTGTTTATTACCCTTTTTCTCAGAGAAGCCTGTCTTGCTTGGACTCGTTTTAGTTTTTTTTCCTCTTTATCATCCTTCAGCTTTTGTTCGGCCTTTTTTTGTTTCAAAAATGGGGAACTTATAATGGACTTAACACCTTTCCTTTTTCAAATTCTTAGTTTAGCTTTTGGCAGTGGTAAAATTTTAGATGGAGTGATAGGTGAGTTCATCAGATTGCTTTTTTGATGTGGTGGGGGATTTAATTCAACATAACCAGAGCATCCTGCCACGGGATTTATGTGTTCACGTTTCATATTTCGATCATTACTCGCGGAAGGCTGGGGAGTACTCGTAATAACACTTTGATTTTGTAGAGGTAGTGGCTCTGGGTCATCGGGATCTGATTGCGTAGCTGTTTCCTGCGCTTCCCAACATATTTGAAGCCTTTATCTGCCTACTTTACAGAAGATTGGAAAAGAATTGCTGATGAATATTACACAATGTGGGATATGCCATTTTGTTGCGGTGCGATCAATGGAAAGCATGTAACTGTACAAGCACCAAACAACACCGGCAGCTCATATCTGAATTATAAAAAAACTTTTAGTATTAATATGCTGGCAGCTTGCGATGCTAAATGTCGCTTCACTTTGTGGATGTTGGTTGGTATAATTTTATATTTGTTGAAAAGAAATTAATTCAATTTCAATTCTTCAACTCAAATAATTGTTTTTAATTTAGTAGGAAGTTATGGTTCATCCCATAATGCTTCTGTATATGCTGAGTTGAAATTAAGCACACTTATAGAGAACAAACACAATGTTTTACCAGGACTGTCAGTACTCCCTAATACACAGATTGCTTTCCCATACTACGAGTATTTTGTTGCTGACGAAGCTTTTCCGTTAAAGAAACACTTACTGCGTCCTTATCTTGCGTCCTCATCTTGGAAAAGTATTGACTCTTGATAGAGAAATTTTCAATTATAGGCTGTCTCGTGCCCGTCGAACAATTGAAAACACATTTGGAATAATGGTTGCACGCTGGCGTCTACTCAGACAGCCTATTATTGGCAAGCTTGATAATTTGGATAAAATCATTGAGTGTATCACAGTATTGCATAATTATATGATGTACAATGATACTGATTTTCAATATGCAGGAGTATGCGGTGATGATTTGGAATGCCCTCTACAAAGAATAGGTAGATTAGGTAGTAATAATAGAGAGTTATCTAGTGCTACTCAAAGAGATGTGTTATGTAAATATTTTAACACAAAAGGCGTTGTACGATACCAATATGAAAAACGACGAAGCTGTATATAACATTATTAAAAAACAATATATTTTTATAAAAATACACATTTTCAACTTATAATCGAGAACATTATTCATATTGAAAAACAACGAACCTTAAAGTGTTTTGAGCGTTCATCAGTATTTTTAGTAGCTGTTCCTGGTCCTGAGCCACATGAGTTCTAGGTTTCTTTACGCAATTTTCGTTATTACTACTTGGCTTCATAGTAACCACTTCATGACTTTCGATCATAAGCCCTACAAAAGTATGACATTTTAGTAGAGATTATATTCACATGTTATTTTCGCTTATTATTCAAATGAAATAATCATGTACCAGTTTCAGGATCTAAAAATTTCTCTAGTTCCTTCACTTCGTCTTCTTTCTTACTAAAACTATCTGGTGTTTTACTTTTAACAGACCTTCTTTTTTTTATAAACGGCTCCAACCAGATGAGGCTGTTGTAATGTTTCTTCGCCCACAAGGCTGCACATTCTATAGCTAAACAATAATAATCATTTAATCAAAATAATGTAATTATTTTGTAAGCAGTAGAAGTATATCAGAAATACTCACGACTACTTAGCTGTGTACCAGTTTTGGTTTCTAATTCGATCGAAATGAGTTGCCACAGGTAGCTGATATGGCGAACGTCCTTATGTTTCTCGTTTCCCTTGTCGTATATTTCGGCATGAGGTTCTACAAGCTAAAAGTAAAATTAGATAAATTGTTATTAAGAAAAGCACACAATCTCATTGTCATCACTTACTTTAATCAATTCATTTGCGACTTGCTCTTCCTCATCACGCTATTTGTTCTTCTTATTTGTGGACATTTTTTAAATTTATTTTTATAATTATTATACTTTCTATCAAAAAATCAAAATTACAACAAATCAACTCTTCTTATCATCACAATGTCAACCTCAACACAAAATTCTATTTGAACCAAAATTAGTGAAAAGTTGAAATAAGTTAAACTTTTCATTTACAAACAGCAATTTTTTCCATTACCATTATGAACAACTCACATAGACACTAGTGTTTCAACATTTCTATTACTTTTGAGCTGTGTTTTCTATTACCATTATAACCGAGCCTTAAGAAGCAATTTTTTTGAGTTTCGGTTATTTGACGTGTTTTGAGATGTGGAGTTGTTGCAGTACGGGTGCGAAATATCTTCCTTTGTGATAATTTTGATAGATGATTGGCTTACCAATGGAGCGATTGGAGATGCTGAGTTGGTTGGATCAATTTTACTAGAACATTGATGCGCAAGTATTTCTTGACAATGTTTTAAGAAATCGTCTTCAGTGAACATATGTGGATTGTACGGATGGATGCCTGTTTGTTCGAACCCACTCACAGCGTTTTGTTGATTAGCCGCTCAAGTACAACATTTTCAACAAGCCTATGATTTGTAATTTTTTTACAATATGGTTTGGCTGATCAGAAAGTAAGTTTCGATAGCAGAGGCGTAGTATGTTTTAAGAGGGTATATAAAAGCGACATCAAGAGGCTGCATCCGTTAGGTGGAATGCGGTGGTAAACAAACCATTTGGATGCCAACAGCGTGAGCTCTGTCGATCACCTCGACGTTTTTCGTATGAGAGTAGTGGCCATCTACTACGAGAACGATCTGCTTATCTTTACTTGGGTTAGTTATGCTGATGAAATGTTCCATCCAACAAAGAAATAATGCACTCATAATCCAACCAGAATCCGAGTAAGCCACAATTGCACCCGGTAGTGCGTTATTTAACAATCATCTTTCCAATTTTTTTGGGGAAAAATAAGCAACTGTGACGACTGTAATAATAGCATCATGCTCTGCGGATGACAACTTCTGAACATTCTGCTTGCCTTTCGCGTAGATGATCGCTGTGGTTTTATGCTGCACTACTGACATGGCAGGTTTCATCTACATTGAAAATTATCGTTGGATCATGGCCTATTTTGTCAAATTCTGGTTTCAAAGTCGAGAAAAATGATCCACATTCTCTTTAGAAAAGCCTTTGATTCTAGCCATTGGTAAACTTTCAGGTTTTCTGATGCATAGTTCTAGATGTCTCTTAAAGCACGAAGCCACTTTCTACCAGTAGAGTTATTCAGAAAGGGATGTAATAGCTTGTTTTTCCTGACTAATTGATAAGCCATTCGTTTCAAATCTTTTCTGGTTACTCCGTAGTAGTTACATTCCATGTGTACACCGTATGCGACGAGAAGTTTTTCTATTCGTTCGATTAGAACTGGAGCTCTACCAACCTTTCTATTTACGAGTTTATTCGGAGAAATTCCAGATTTGTATAATCTGCTAAAGAAGTAAGAGGTTTTTCTGCTTCTACAAAATCAACGATACAGTTCTTTCTTTTCTTGGAAATTGGTTCACAAGAGTGTGTAGGGAAGTCGAATATTTCACTATCACCATCTTTGAAAATTTTTGTTTCTATTTACCTTGAACTTTCAACGCATGAGAGGGAGCACTGATACTGCTCGCGCTAAAAAGTACAGTAAGTAACTATAAATAACGAAGAGTTACTCTCAGTAACTATTAATGTATCATACTCTATAGTAATCTCTTAGCAACTGTCAGTTTACTGTTATTCTTTATAATGGTACTTACTGTAAAAATGCAAAACATGAAATTATATAGCACTTGAGTAACGATAAAAACAAAGATGTGTTACAGGTTTTCATTTTAATTGAATGATAACATTTACGCACATCAATAGCTCTTAACATATTCTTTAAACAATCATTTTCTTCGATCTCTACCAGAATTAATCTGTTTAAGGAATCTTTTATTCTTTTTGGAGCAAATGTTTGCATGCAAAAACGAAACCTATTTTCTAAGCTCTCTATGAATCGTTCAATAAGAGATATTTCAATTACTGGATTTTCACAACTTTCTAAAATTTGACATGCCTTTTCATGCCACTCGCCACATAACTCAATTCGAAAATAATGAAATCGACTATTTTCAACCAACTGCTGAAAACACACATTTTCAAAATTGCTGAAAAATCTTATTTCCCTATTATCACATTTTGTGATCTAACTAGGCTCGACATTTTTCTCTCAAACCAAATTTTCATCCTGTGAGGTCTCATGTAAATTGTCGACTTCCTCATTTATCAAAATATCGAATTGGTTTTTTAATTTGAGAGGTCCTGTCTCAGAGTTACTGGCATTTAGGTTTTTTTTAATAAATTTTAATTTTGATTGATTTATAGGTTTATTTAACATCGAATCAGATGCTATTTGAGCATATGTTTTATTTACGAGAATATTTTGACCTTTATGATCAGGGAATAGGTTTCCATTCCACCATCAGCTTTCTGATCACTATTCTCATTTCCTACTAACTCAGTTTCATCTCCTTGCCCTACCTTTTCCTCACACATATCTCTCTCCTCAGTTTTTTCGCCTGTACCACTCACCTCACTAATCTCAGTTCCAACATTATTCTTAGGGCCGGTATTACCAACTCCGATTATATGTATAACGGTCTGTTAACCTGAAACACCAGTATTACCAACACTAGTTATGAGTTTAACGACGCGTTATTTGAACCGGCCGATTTTTGTCTGTTATAAAGCTTCGTTAAATTTAACGCTCGAATTCTTATTGGTTGAAATAATTTGTTTTGGTTTTGGATGAAATAGTGTTATGATAAGTACTTGTAGTGATTAGAATGAAATAAGATTTGACGATGTACTTGAGATCGTAATTCTTTTCACATAAATCTTTCATTACGCTGAGGATTATGGATTCTATAACAATGATTGGTGATATGGATGATTTTGATGATCGTGAATCCAGCGAAGACGATGATTTTTTTCAATTTGCTGTGCTTATTGCTTTTCCAAGAAGAGCGAAGATAATTCGTGAACGTCGCGATCACTTCAAATTCTGGATGGATACGGAGTTTGTGGAGCGGTTTCGCTTGAACAAAGAAACAGTACGATTTCTAATCCACATTCTTGAAGATCGAATAAAATCGAAAACGATGAGGTATGGTATTGAATCGGTCGGGTTGTGTGTTTTTTCTCCTGCCGTTGTCGTTGTCGCTATTATGCAAAGGGTATCGTAGCTTTTGCATGCGCTACGTGATGTATCTGTATATCTGTCTCTGCACACTATGCTTTGCTAAATATCACGCTTACGCTTAACCACGCCTATGCTTTCGCAGGTACAACTAGAAACCATCCACGCGACTCCTACCTAGGATCCAGTTAATTCGGTGAAGTGCAGGTGAAAATCCAGACGACACGGAATGAAGCTGTTCAAGGGAAAGATGGATTCCGTAACTCACCACGATTCGAGAATAACGAACACGACACGTCGCACAAACAGAACAATTTAATTAAACAAATACTTTCGCACATGTACATTACATAATTTCATTTGTATATCATTGAAATAAAACACATTTCGTATCGCTTAAATGCTTATTACACGCTATGCAATTCGTTACATAGGTAATCGCGAGTATCGTATCGACATGACATAATTCTACAACAACAACTCGTTCGCGATTACACTATACGAGATCTATATCAATACTCGACTACGTCTATTGCCATACTATATCGTAGCAAAAACTATACTCTAGCTATGCCGAAACTATACCGTCCGCCACGTCGACGCACTCGATTCGTTACTTCGACCGCGCCGACTGCTCTGCAACCAGTTTAGGCAAAGTAGCCACGCAAATAGTGACGACCGTTGGCAGTTCCGGCCGCTTCAGTATGCTATTTAAAATATTATTGCGATAGGGAACATGTGAAGTTGTTTATTAACCAGTGTTGTAGGAACAAACCCAAGAACGAGAACGAAGAACAACAAGAACAGAAAATTTTCATTGTTCCTGAGGAACAGAACCAAGAACGAGAACATAAAACTGATATGTATGAAGAACAAAGAACAGAACGAGAACAGAATATTTTCAAACTGACTGATCAAAGAACGAAACGAGAACCAACTAATGTAAAATGCTGAGGAACGAGAACAAAAACAAGAACGGATGTAATTTCGGGTTGTTCTTCGTTCTTTTGAAAGTTAATGATTCATCACAAAATTAATGGATATCATGAGGGGAAAGAGAAAATAAAAAACTTCTAAAAGCGGACAAATGCTGCGTATACCCATATAAATCCTTTTTTTTTTAATTTATTTATTAATTAGCTTCAGTTAATTAATTTTCAATTTCAACAACAACATAAACTGTAAACACGTTATCAAAAAAAAGAAAGAACAAAAGAAAAAGTTGAAGAACGAGAACAGAACGAAGAACGAACAAGAACGAGACCATAAAGGATTGAAAGAACAAAGAACAGAACGAGAACAACATTGTAAAGAATTAAAAGAACGAAGAACGGAACGAGAACAGTTAAAACATTGAGAATAAGAACGAGTTAGGAACAGGATCAAATGACTGGGTCTTTCCAGGAACAAGAACAGACATATGTTCGTTCCTACAACACTGTTATTAACTGAATTAATTCTTGATGTTATTAATTTCAAGGAATCATGCAGTAACTCAGGTTCAGAAAGTATTATTGACTTTGCGATACTATGCTACTGCATCCTTTGTTGTGGTATGCGGTGATTTCGCCGGAGTGCATAAATGTACGGCTGGAAAAGTAATAAAAGAAGTATCAGAAGCCATCGCAGAGCTTCGTTCACATTTCATTTCTTTTCCTGTAAATGATGCGGAAATCAAAAAAGTTCGCCAAGGTTTTTTCAATATCGCAAAATTTGGTGTGATAGGAGCTTTGGACTGCACATATGTAAGGATTCGATCGCCTGGTACAAAGCAAGCAGAAATATTTCGTAATTGTAAAAATTACTTCTCTCTTAATGTGCAGACAGTTTGCGATGCAAACATGCGAATTCAAAATATTGTAGCAAAGTGGCCAGGTAGTTCACATGATGCAAATATTTTTATAGTGCGGTCCACGAAACTAGAGCCTTATGTTTATATGTAAAAAATAAAATTTTTGCGTCCATAAAAAAGACGTTGCCAAGGAGATTTCAAAAGATACGTATTAATTGGCGATAGTGGTTATGCTATTCAGAAATATTTAATCACACCTATGTATCAAACGTGTTCACGATATTCAATCCATGCCCCTCTTGAAATAGTTTGTTGGCAGTAAATAGTAGTCCCTGCTTGGTCAATGGAATGGCTCTTCTACCACAGTCAATCAACCAGTTTGTAATTATCTTTTCATTTTCTTCACCTAGAAAAGAACGACTTTGAAAAACTGATTGTGGAAATTGTATTCTAAAAATACTAAGTACTTACCAAGCATACATTTGGGACCAGGTTTTGAAATTTTTTCATGTCGGACACCTGTGGCTTTATACAGAAGTGTGGTTCTTGGTATCTTATATTGTTTACTTGCGTCTGATGGAGTCAATTTTCCTGACTGAATATCACTAATAGCGTGTTTTAATTTTCTAGGTAAATAATTTTTTCGTTTTTCTATAGGATATACAAGAAAAGCTGATTAAAATCAAGAATATTATGAAGAAATCACAAACTAGTTCTACCCAATTTATGCCATAGCACTAGTTTTATTGACGGTTATCACAAACCAGTAAAATTATATTTTCATTGTACTGGTTGTGTTAAACACCAAAATTATTAAGTTAATTAGTATTTAAAGGAAAATACTTACTTTTATCCATTTCTACTGCTCAAATTACACGCTTTATATCATGGGTTAAACACGAAAAGTTCGCGAAATTGCAAAAAAAACTGATTCAATATATGCGTGCACTTTAGGCAGCCACTTATAACAGCAGGTGGTCGTTTATTAGAATTTCACAATGCGAATTTTTAAGCAGCTGTTGTGTGTAGTAAAATGTCACAAATAAAATGTAAAAGATGTATAACTAATCTTAGGTAAGTAAAGTGTACAATAAAAAAGGTAAACACATAAAAGTCGTCGCCATTTCTTAAATTATACAGTTAAAGTCGAATTTATCACAATCTAGTGCCATGTCACGAACTAGTGCTCTTGCCCTATATCAATAAGAACAACAATACAATTACAAAACATAAAATTATTTTTAAAAAAATCGAACAAATCAACTAAAATTTAACAAAGCTCATATGTCATTATGAACATATCTCAGAGGAACGTAATTACAATTATAAAGTATAAAATAATCGAGGAATGAACGAAATCAACGAAAATTTGAATTAATTTCATTTAACAACTTTTTCTTCTGTACCTCACAGATCTCCATCTCGGCTGCATGTTTCTCTATGCTTTGTTCTATTCTCAACTCGATCTCCTTTTTAAGTAATTGAGAGATACATTTCTCTCTTTCTACTTTGGTTTGGAGCATTTCCTCCTTTGCTTCGATTTCCTTCTTCAAAAGTGATTCTTGGAGCTGAGAATTTTTTACTTTTTCCCCTGCCCAGATCGCCAATTTGTCCTCAAACATCTTTCTGCGTTTAGAGTGTAACGGTAAATCTATAGCCACTTGTACATCTGGGATAATGGCCCTTTCTTCGTTCCTGAGGTTGATCGATTTTGCTTTCCTCAGAGCCGCTGGGGTATATTTCCCCCAATCTGCTAAAGTTTATGAAAATTAATATATTGAAAATAATCGGTATTTTTTGAAAACGGTTTTCAGTTTTACCATTCTCCACTTGATGTGTTGAAACAACTGGAATATCTTCCAGCTTTGATGTTGATGCTGTATTCTTTCTTATACTTAAGGTTAGTTGGTCCCAGTTCACTAAAATTTGAGCAATGTAAATTGAATAGAAAACAGGTAATGGATACCTCATGCATCTACTAAAATTAAATACTATTTGAATTATACTTTCTTAGATTCTTACCATCATTCCTCTTTAGAGTCGATGAATACGTCCTACTCTTGGGTGTGCTGGAGTATTCAACTGTATAATATACATGGTGTCATTAATCATGAAAATGTTGCAACAGACACATGACTAAAAAATAATTATATACCTGGAACATCGTTATGATTTTGTAGATCATCTTCATCATCAAGATCCACAGCTATCTGCTGATATTCCTCTAGGTCGTTACCAACATCCTCGTCTTCATCCTCAGTATAAGTCATATCCCTTGAAATCAACTTATATAAGTGACATTATCTATTACAATTTACGAAAAATTTATCAAAATTTTGCTAATACCTGCATCATCACACCATTTGCTTAGCAGGCCGGTGGCACGTGCCCCCAACAAGTTTAATGCTGCTTTATCTGTGGGAGTGAAAGTAATTGTTGAACTCTCCCCTCCCCCAGTTCCAGAAAGGTGTTTCTGATGCAAGTTTATGGGAAATGAGTTTTCACATATGCTGAAATAAAACGTGTTTTATGTAATAAAAAATATGACATTCTTTATATATACATTCTAGTTACTGGCAATCTACATTGCATGAAACAAAAAATGCCTGTTTTATGGAATTCTAAAGTGGAAAGAGTTTATATGTACGAATTGAGCGAGCGAAGGGCGTGAGCAATGAAAATTAAACGATGTGTGCAAACCACTAATGGAGAACTGGGAGAGGAGCCCCTGGGGGCTCTCTCCCAGTATTAAATTTATAAATTATTGATTTTATGATGCCACTTTCGAGTGAAATTTGAGGGATAAGGGTGCCCCAAAAATGAAAAATTATAAGTTTGTTCGGGCAACTTACACAATTTGTAGGTTGTGTAGTTTGTGTAACGTCTACTTACACAAAACTGTTTGGGCCATCTTACACACAGGCTATACAACTCTGTTCGGGCGATGTTGTGTAGGTTGCACAAACCTACACAAGTTACTCACGAAATTTTGGTGTGTAGGTTGCTTATGCGTAAGTTCGTTCAGGCGACTTACAAAACTACAAAATGTGTAGGTTTTGTAGAGTTGTGTAGCTTGAACTTACACAAAAGCGTTCGGGCGACCCTACACAAGGTACACAATTCTGTTCGGGCGATTCTTTGTAGGTGTTTGTAAGTTACACAAAGGTACACAAGTTACTCAAACTTTTTGGTGTAGGAAGTTGTGTAGGTTGTTTGGGTTGCATGTGGAATTTGTTTATTTCAGAAGTGATAAACTGATAACGCGCGTAGATCTCGTTTCTTTCAATTTACTTTTTATTTTTACGCGAACATGGACCGTGCTAACTTATTTCTTACTTCACCATTTATACATGTACTTAAGAACAGAAATTTTGAATTGTTTTACGAGGACGATTCTGAAGATGAAATAGATCCGGAGGTATGCATTATACTGCAACGATTCGTAACTATTCCTAGAGTGTCTGTGAGGGATTTCTTCGAGGACGTGGTACCATTTTATTCAGATGAAGAATTTATTCGATTTTTTCGACTCTTGCGAGACATGTTCAACAATATAGCAGAACAATATGAACAAAGTGATGTATTTGAAAACATAGCTGCTCAACGTTTGGTTACTTCATCTGCAAAAAGTTTAGCTATTTTTATATGGTTTTGTGGTCATGAATGCGTTAGTTATCGTAACATTAGTAATCTGTTCAATGTATCCATAAGTACTGTTCATTCCATTATTCGTCGAACCATCAGTTTCTTAAGTTCTTTGGCCACACGATACATCGGATGGCCCACCGTGGAAGAAATGAGAAAAGAAAGTGAACATCACATGAAGAAATTTGAAATTCCTAGCATAATTGGTAAGAATATTTCTACATGGTTATTGGTCGTATTATTATAGAACATCCGTTGAATGATAAATATATTTCAGGTGCTGTTGATGGTACGCATATCGTAATAGACCCACCAACTGGTAAAAAAGAGGATTATATTGATAGAAAAGGTAAATGGGGATAGTTTTAATATTACAGTAAGCATAGGAACTGTAATTATGGTACAGGCTGTATGCAACCACGAAAATAAATTCATTCATGTTTCCATCGGATACCCAGGTAGTGTTCATGATGCTCGCGCATTTTTATGCTCTGTACTTCCAGATTTATTAGAATCAACTCCAGATGGTAAACTCAAGTTGCATTTCCTACATGTACACAAATATCAATGAAAGATATTATTTATACGTTTCCTGGTTTTTTGCTACTGTGAGATTCCGCATACCCTTTATCTACAATACTACTAACACCATACAAAGATAATGGTCATCTGACTGCTGCGCAAAAGTTCTTTAACAAAACTTTGAGTAAATCAAGAGTGATGATTGAACATAGTTTTGGAATCCTCAAGCTACGGTTTCGCCAACTCTATTATTGCAAATTAAGGGGCACAAAAGCACTATGTCATTTCATAAGAGCTTGCTTCGTTTTGCACAACTTATGCAAATTCAGTGATTTGGAAGTACTTGGAATTGATCCGAAAATGAAGGATAAATCTGATCCCAAGGTGATCATCATCAGGCTTCTGATGAGGCTCGTGATCGTGAATTCTTGAAGCCAATTGCTCTTAGTAAAGCTAAACGGAATGGAATATGTGAAGCTCTTTATCAAACAAAGGGAAAACGCAAAAATGTAGAAAAGAAGCAGTACCTAGAACTGGTATAAATGAAGGATATTTATTTTTTGATTTATAACTAATTGATTTATTTCTTTATGTATCACAAATTTATTTATTTATTCATTTTATCAATGTTGTGGAACTGATATTTATCGGTAACTGTGTTATCATAGACTCATCATTGTTATGTTTGGATAATAGACCTTCCTAATAAACATCTTGCGCTTTCTAGTTTTTATGTTTTCTTATTACATATTCCACTTTGCAATAGTATGATGTATGACCTTTTCAAAAATGATAACAGAAATAACCAGTGAAAGAATTACTCATGACATATAATGAGAAAGTTGCATCTATTGAGCAAAACAAGAAATATAATAGAAGGAACATGTAAAAAAACAATACTTATTTTGAAAACAATTCAATATAATATAAAGAAATTGTAAAAAAACAACATACGTTATAAAAGGAACACGTACAAAAACGATACTTAGTTTAAAAACAATTAGGCATAGAAATAACAAATGGACTGCATTATGCAAAAATGTTCTAAGTGTAATGAGGCGCCATAGACTTGTTGATCGATCTTATTTTTGTTTTTAAAGAGAAAAACTGGTAATGAATGAATCATTCATGTTATTTAAATAATTTCAAAGACAAACAAGCGAAATTTGTTCAGTGTGATTAACTGACTTTGTTATAATTTACATTACATCAGAAACTTGATGTAGTTGAAGTCTATGGCGCCTCATTTCACTTAGAACATCGTTGCATAATGCAGTCCAAATCAAACGTAGGTTGAAATATATATTAAACTTGAAATTTTTCCAATAACCGTTTCAACAGGTTATTATGCTCTTCTAAAAGGTCATTGGTGCGTTTTGTTTCTGAAATGCAGCTATCAAACTTCACCAACTTCCTTTCAGCTATTTCACGATGTTGGTCACGCAACTTCGCTATTTCTTTAACCAATGTTGGTTTCCTCGGGTTTCTATTATGGGGTGTAGGCGTTGTGCCTGTAGCAGATGAACTCGTTCCCGGTGTTGCAGGCGAAATGGTACCATGTATCGCATCGTCGGGATCGTCAAGATCGTCATTCTCTGCTTCTCCTACACCTTCCTCCAACTGATTGTTGTTGTCAGCTCCATGCCCTAAATCTTCATCTAATAACTGCCGGTGAATATCAGTAGCTGAGATTTTATCATCTAAATGTTCTATCACCACTGGATGATGAATGTTATCCTTCTTTTTGAGGATGTCATCCATTATGCTACAAAATATGGAAAAATATTTAGAGAAAAAATTCGAATTAAAATTCGGAGTAATGAAATTTTGAGAAGTAAGTTCACCTTTTCACTTCTTTGCTCACTGCCATTCTCGCCTTATTTCGACCAGTTTTCTTATTATGATCGACAACTCTCTTGTAGCCTCTCTCCAACGTTGCCCAGCGATTACGACACTGTGTACCTGTGAAATTATATCCCATCGCCCTCATTTTGATGGCAATATCTTCTCATCGCTGTTTCTTTTTCTTGAACGAAGAGCTCCCCTCCTTATAATACGTGAGTAATAATTTTGTTTGGGCATCATTTCAATGACCTAAAGTTATAAATTATTGAAAACATCATTTAGAAGTTATCAACAGTTACCTATTATGAAAAACAAAAAATCAACTTTTCATTAATTTCAAAATTGAATATTACGTTACCTTCTTCAGATGCCTCTTCTGTATTAATAGTGGGCGGAATCTGCGCATCTTCTTCAATTGGCAGTTGAGAAACGTTTTTATTTTCCACCACGTGTTGAATACTAGAAACTTGTCGTTCTTCAATTCGTTCTATTGAAGTAATTACTAGCGTTACCCCATTTGCATTTTTTTCTTCATGGCACTTAGCCCATACAAGGTTGTTTTCTATAAATTGAAAGAAATAAAATTATAGTAAATGTAGTGAACCTGCGAATCAACTGCTAAATACTTACCATTGTTAATGGCCAACAAAGTGCCATTTTTATAATACCTTGGCGTACCATTTTCTTCTAATACTGGTTTATAATCCATTGATGAAATGATGAAATAAAACAAAACAACTGACACAAAATAAAAATATAGAATTTGAAAAATTTAAATGATGAAAGTACAGAACTTGAAAACTTTAAAATGGAAGTAGAAAACTTGAAATGAGTGAATATCAACATAAACAAACAACACTTTAAAACTCCAGCGCCACCTACAGATTGTGTACTATGGATCTACATACCTTGTGTAGTTTGCAAATGTTATGGGCATTGTGTGGATCGCCCGAACAGACTTCGTATAAAGTTAGTTTACTTGTGATTAGTTGATAAGATGATAAAAAGTTGATTGTGAATATTTTGTTTTAAATTTGAATTTTTGTGAATTTATTTGTGAAAATGGACGTCAATAAAGTAATTTTAACAACATCTCCGCTAATATATTCCGCGATGAGGAATAGAAATATCGAATTATTGCACGACTCTAACGATGACTTAGACCAAGAAGTCAATATCATATTACAGCGATTTGTAACAGTTCCAAGGATATCCGTATCAAATTTCTTTGAAGAAGTAGTGCCAGCATATTCGGATGAAGAATTCTTTCGATTTTTTCGTTTATCACGTGATATATTCAACGATTTAGCCAAAAAGTATATGGACTCTCCTCTATATGAGAACATTGCCTCTCAGGATTTAGTCACATCAGCAGAAAAAAGTGTAGCAATCTTTTTATGGTTTTTCGGTCATGAATGCGTTAGTTATCGCGATATCAGCAACTTATTCAATCTATCTATTAGCACCGTTCATTCCATCATTCGTCGAATAATTTGTTTTGCCAGAATATATTAAGTGGCCTACCATTGAAGAAATGAGACAAGAAAGTGAATATCATGCTGTCAAATTTGGGATATCTAAAAAAACCTAGAGTTTGTAATGCTATAGCAGTGCGGTGTTTACATTTTACCTCATATATTTGTATCGTACTGGTAAGTACTACACAATGTGTAGGTTGTGGAGTGAAACTGGCCACAAAAGCGTTCGGGCGCGCTCTATGTAGGTATTGTGCAGCTTCACAAAGTCGTTCGGGCAATGCTGTGTAGTTTCTCTGTGCTGCACAAAACTACACAACTTACACAACCGTTTTAGGTTGAGTAGATTATGGAGTTAAGTTTTCGCAGTGGTTTGTTTACTGTTCCTTCAGTTGGTAAAGTGTGATAACGTGATTTTTAAGGAGGTTTTCCAATTCCTGTTGAATTATTGTTGAGGTTAAATAGAAAATGGATGCAAAAAAATTAATATTGTCATCTCCACTTGCATATACCACAAGAAAAAACTTAAATAGGAAGAACATAATGTTATTAGACTCTGATGACAGCGAATTTGAATATGATGCGGAAGTGGAAGCTATTTGTACCAGATTTCTTACAGTTCCCCGAGTATCAATTACTAATTACTTTGAAGATGTAGTTTCAGCATATTCAGATGAAGAATTCATACTTTCTTTCGATTATCAAAAGAACTTTTCAATAATTTAGCGGAAAAATTTGAGAACTCTGAAGTATACCAACGGATTGCAGCTCAACACTTGGTAACAGGAGGAAGGAAATGTATTGCAATATTTCTGTGGTTTTGTGGTCACGAATGTGTTTCATTTCGAGATTTTAGTAATTTATTCAATGTATCAGTTAGTACCATTTATGCCATTCTTCGTCGTACTATCAGCTTTGTGAGTAGTTTAGCACCTACACACATAAAATGGCCTAGTAATGATGAAATGAAAGTGGAAGCTGAATATCACTTGAAGAAAAGTGGCATTCCTGGTGTTATTGGTAAGCGTGGTCTGCAGTTTTTGCTGAAATACCTACCCTTGATGATGGTGTGATACCAAGTTCAACCTTTTGGCTTTTTCCTTACATTCAGGTGCTGTTGATGGGACGCATATCAGAATCCTTCCGCTAAAAAGTAATAAGGACGATTATATAGATAGGAAAAGTAAAATAGTATTTATTTAAGAAACTTTGTGCCAGATTTTTAAACCAACTTCTGTTATAGGGGATAAGGGGTGTATTTTCCCCAATCATCTATAATACCAATAGATATTGTTTAGAAATTTAATAAAAAAAAATTATGAATTTTTGAAAAAATTTATTTTATACCTTTTTCCACACTACTTGGAATGTCATTAAGGTTTGAGGGCTTTAATGAGGTTGTTGATACTCCTTTTTTTTGTATATTTGATGTTAGTTGTTCCCAGTTAACTGAAATTATGAAAATTTAATTAAAAAATGTATAATGAAAGGGGATACCTCTAAAATGTATTAATGTATAATGTTCTATTCCCTTATCATGCTTATTAAGCTTCGATGAATTTGTACCTTTTTCCACGCTACTTAGAATATAATCAAGCTTTGAGGGCTTTGATGTGGTTGTTGATACTCCTTTTTTTTAGCTGAGTTTTTAACAAAACGATAGCTATTACAGCCTACCTGATTTGGGAAGGGAAGGTCGGGGGAGGGTGGGGTCTTCAAATCTTTGCGTTTCAGACCATTTGTAATCATCTGGCGAATGTCCAACTTTTTGGTATATATATATATATATATATATTTATTTGCATATCAAAGTGGCAGCCGTACATATAAAGCGCCAAGTGGCAGCCGTTTGTATACACCCAGTATATTCTATACAGTTATCATGCAATGTGACATCTATATAGTAAACGGTATTGGTGGCGATGTATATCTTGTTTCATAGAAGTTCAAGGTGGCGATAGTATATCCAACGGTGAAAGTAGCAGCCAGGGATATAAATTTGGCAACAATGGCAGCATAACTTTGATACAATTATTTTGACGCGAATTCAGACTTTAAGAAAATCTGGTGACTAAAATCAAAGAAGCCCGCGTATTTCATACATTGGATTCCGTAATACAAAAAATACAATACTTACCTACCACTACAAAACCGATCATATATGCGAGTAGGAGGGTGCATACTTCATGTTTTTTAATTTTAAATTTTAATTAGGTTTTAATTACTGAAACCAAAAATTACCATTTATTACATGTAGCGAATTATTTTGTTTCATATAAAGACATCACACCTTGTTTCGCCTAACTTTGTTTTTTTCTTCTTTAAAAAGTTTTTGTTCCTGATTTGATGGAGGATTTTTACGTTCGAATATTTCTTTTTTTTCTTCATTAGCGTACCACGTGCAGTCAAATGGCTAGAGGTATATGAGCAGTGAAAGTGAAATTTTTAAAATTCATGGATTTTTTTTTTTTAAATAAGCTTTTGTTGATAACAAAAAGGATCTTGGATTTCGCAATTAGATTTGAAAAATTGACAATTAATCATAACAAAAAGTTACATTATTTTTCGAGTAAATCAAAGTGACTTCAAGTGAAAAATCTGATTCAATGAAACGATCAAAATGGAAAACGTTCAAAAAAAGATTAGTACTACTTTTTCACATATGTTAGCGATGTTCAGTAGTTTTTAACACTTTCCTTATTGTATGAAAAAATCAATTTATCCACAAATAATGAATCCTGAAAAGACAAATCGTGAAATTCAAAGAAGACGTTGATGTAGACAAGGACTAATCACTGTTAACGTAATGTATCTATATTTTCTAGTCAAATACCTACATTTGACCCAAATTCACGGAACTAAGTTCAAAATTGAAATGTAAAAAATGATAAAAGTTGAAAATATCTTATAACTAATAAAAATCTTCGAAAAATATTATTACCTAACCATTAATGATTAATCCAATGTTATGAAGTGTTGAAAAAAACTACGAAAATGAAAAGTCGTATGAAAGATGTAAAAATATTTGAGAAATCAAGACTAGCATTATGAAAATTTTTAAAAAATCCTACATCTTTCATTTACAACTTTTTACATTTGACCTAAATTTAAGGAACTAAGTTCAAAATCGAAATGTAAAAAATTATGAAAGTAGAAAAAATCCTACAAGTAATAAAAATCTTTGTAAAATATTATTCACCTTTAATGATGAATTCAAAATTATCAAGTAATAAAAAAAAATACAAAAATGTAAAATAGTAAGGAAGATGTAAAAAAGTATTTGAGAAATCAAGATTGGCATTAATCTATGAGTAATCGATGAATTAAACTTATTTTTTGGCATACTTATTGCATACATAAATTTTTATTTTTTGCCACTCTTTATTTTTGAACAACTCTTTGTTTTTAGACACAAGTTCTTCAACTTCTTTTTTCTTTGGTGGTATTTTCTTTTTTATATGTTTGGCAAAAAATTTCTCAGTTACTTTTTTCTGTTCTTCTGTCCACGCAACTAAACGACGTTTGGCTCCTTGTTTTACTCTTGGCCCTTCTGTAACTACTTCATCATTATTTTCAACGACTGTCTCTTCGTCACTTTGGTTATTATCACTTTCGTCGCATTCTTCTAAACAATCATCGATTTCGATTTCGCTCAATGACTTTCCTTTAAATCTTTCATCCAACACTTGAGATTTCGATAGCATTAAAAGTTTACTAACTTTGGCAGTTTGGTAAACATCACTTGGTAAACGATAAAACTCTGAATGTGTTTTTTCGGTATGACCCATAAAACCGGCCAGTTGTTCCAAATCATTTTTATCAAGTTTTAAAATTTGTCCGATTGTTGCTAAATGTTTCCGTAGTTTTGTAGAAGTTAGCAAAGAAACTTTATTGGGATCGCCCAACGCTGCTTTCACCTGTTTTCTCATAACTAGAAAACCATTAATAGGATTTTCAGTTTTTGGAATACCAAATAAGTAAACGTTACCTTGAAGTTCGAAATTATCTCTAATTGATATCAAATATTCTACTATTTGGACCATTTTTTTATCGAACAAAACAGGAACGCCTCTGCCACGTTTACCACGTATTACAACTCTTTTGAATGAGTGGTACAAAACTTTTTCGGATTTTTCTAAGGCTTTCTCGAATTCTTTTGACGATGATGATTGATAATTCTGTAAGAATGACTGTAGTGTCATTCGTTGTAATTCTCCAACACGTCGTTTATTTAACACCATAAGACTACAAAATACTGCTTCATTCAGTTCACGATACGCTTTCATATGCGTTGGATTTTTTGCAAGTTTTACATGGCAATCTTCTATGTGTTTGTCCAAATATTTTTGGAATGTCTGTAATTTAAGAAATTGAAACCTAACTGAGTACCTTATGGAAACTTTTTTCAATACGCTAATAGGTAATTATTAATGGTTGTAATTCATAATTAGAAAAATGAAGAACCACTCATACCAGCTTCCAGCCTGCGACACATACATAACCTTCATAAAACTTGGATTGAGAAATTATACAAGGTGACCCAAAATTTATGCAAACCAAAAAAATTTTTTATCCTAAAATTTTCACATAATGTTGAACAAAAAATTTATTTTCTAAAAAATTTATTTAGAATATTTTTTTTCAAAAATAATTTTTTCCCAAAAAATAAATTTTCCCTGAAAAAACTTTTTTTTAAATTATTTTTTTTTTATTTTTGTTCTAAAATAATCAACTGAAGAAATTTCCAAAAAATTGATTTTTTTGTAGAAATAATTTTTTTAACATCACGTATTTCTTTTTTAAAGTTGAAGTTTTTCAAAAATTATATTTTTTTCAATTTTTTTTTTAATTTATTTTTTTCTCAAAAAATTTTTTTCGTCTCAAAAATTTATTTTGTTCAAATTTATATTTTTCATAAAAAATTCATTTTTTCATACAATTCTTTGTTTTTTTTTTAATTTTTTTATACGGGCGTTTAAAATACTTTTTTTTCCAAAAAAATAAATGAATTGTATAATTAAAAATTTAAAGATGAAAAAAATATCTTGGGTTGCCTAAATTTTGGGTCACCCGGTATAACATTAATGTCTTTTCTCGAAGATTAGTAAAGTTTAAATTTTTTTTAATAATTATTCTAAGGGTTAAAATCTGCTTAATGAATTCATTTGTCAAGGATTCAACATTTTACATAATTATTTGAACATATAATTTTTTTTAAAAACCATAGGTAGATAAAAATGGTGATTTGGCCCCGGAGAATTTTCAGTTTATATTTGGATGGTAGATGTGTATCACCAAGAAACATCTGTGACTAAATATTCAGACCTTTCACCCCCTAGTTTTTGAGAAAACCCCTTTCTTGTAAAATGTTGCAAAAATTTTTTTCTCAAGCGCCAGCAAATCGATTTTCTCAATTTTTTGGCATGTTATAGACACTTGTGAAGAACATTCATAAGAAATCAACAACCCCTTTTTTCATATATCCTCCTCCAAACCACATTTTATATTTATTTTTTTTTACCAATGATAATGAATAAGTAAATTATGAAACTAGAATTATTAGATGTAGTTTAAATCTCCATTTTTTCTAAAAAATTTTCGTTGGGTGGTAGGCAAAATTGGACCAGAAGCATCATTTTTGCAGTTCGTTAAATTTTTACATTGTTTTTTTTTTTAAAACCTACAATATACGTGATGGCAACGCGGTTTTGAGGAAATCGGTCAACTTGCGCTTGAGAAGAAAATTTTTTCCATATTTAAAAGAAAAGGGTTTTCTCAAAAACTAGAGGTTGAGGAGTCTGAAACTTCTATCATGGATGTTTCTTGGGGGTACACATCTACCACCCAAATATCAACCTGAAAACTTTCCCGGGTCAAATCACCATTTTTATCCACTTATGGCCTTTATCCAAAAATCTAAAATTTTCCATCAATCATTTACAGAGTAAAATTTTTCAATATTCATTCAAAAGTTACATTAAAAAATATATTTTCAAGAGTTAAAATTTTCAGACGATCATTAAGGAGTTGAAATTTTTCAAATGATTATTCAAAGGCTAATTTTTTTGATAACTTGAAGTTTGAAAACTCGACTTTCCAAATTATTTGAGGGTCATAATTTCTTTACTATACCTAGTATCTGAAAGTTGAAATTTTTGAAATAATTACCTATTCGACAAATAAAAATAATTTTTTGATGTTTGTGTGTATTGAGATCATAAGCTTATTGTTGGTTAAAATTTAATATAAATGAAAATCTTCAATACTCACCATTATATCTTCAGTCGCTGGTATCAGAGTAGGCTTATTAAATTTGTTCAAATTCAAATTCTGCCCAGCTTCACTCGAAATCTCGGAAGCCCAGTCGTTTTCAATCAGTGTAGTTAAATCTTTCAAACTCGTAATTTTTTCTTTGTTAGAATTAGATTTTTGTACTTCCAAGGAGTATGCCGTATTTATAGCATGCTTAATTAAAGAGTTCATTTGTTGAGCTAAAGAAGGACTTTTATACTTTTGTAATTTATAGTCGTATTCCGCTATAGTTTTTGTTGCGTTAATTAAATCCTGGAATGAAGTTGGCACCAGTATATCCAAAAGAGTCAAATTCTTATTTTTCTTGATATTTCTTACTTCAATTAATAGCCGGGCCAATCTCCTCATATATCTCTTTGCAACTAATAACAAATGTTTTTCTTTATGGCTCCGTATATAGCGGCGAGCAACTTCGCAAATGATATGATCTCTTTTGGCAGTTAACGACACATCATCAGCTCTCAGCATATTTAAAATTCCACTTGTTCGTAAAATATCATGTGGACCAAAATGACCGCTCATCACAGTTTGTCCTTCAGTTTGGGCCATGCAACGTTTTTTCGGATCAGGGTTAAAATAGCATTTTTTGACATGTCTGCGTAAACTCTTTTTGGAATAAAAACCTCTACAATACTTGCATGCAATATAATTCGGATCAGCGGTCCTTATCATTGATACTGGTACAATTTCATTCGTACAAAAATCTCCTTCTTTACGCAGCTTATTTATGGCCTCTTTTCGTTTTTTTGATTTTTTGTCCATTTGCATAATTTCATGAACGCTAATTTCATCGAAATGAATTCGGAAAAGATGCCGCGCGAAATCCCCAACAATTTGATCACAGAATGTGCATCTGTGTTTCCGTCGAATCCTCTTCTTTTTAGATGATGAAGGGTCAGTCGTTATAGGATTCAAATCTGTTAAATTTTTTGGTGTTGGAGATTCATCTGAAGATGACTGTGAGGAATGGTTTGAATTCGATGAAACACTCGGTTTGTAAGATTTATCGGAGTCGTCGGAGTCTGACCCAGAAGAATGATTTGCATTCGATGGAAGATAATCAGTCGGCAGAGGATTCAAATCTGTTAATGTTTTTCGCGTTGGAGACTCATCTAATGATGACCTTGAGGATTTATTTGAATGCGACGAATCACTTGGACAGTATAAATTATCAGAATCATCGGAGTCGTTTTCAAAATCGCTATAAAAAATAGGACTGCTCAATTGATCAATTTCGTATTCATCATTAACCTCTGAAGAAAAAAATCGATAATTTTAGGGCCACAATAAAAACAATTCACAAAATTTATAGGCGAAAGCTATTACGTACCTTTTGTTTTTTTACAATCTTTCAAAGCAATATCTAAAATTCTCGCGCTACGTTTCATATTTGAAAAAATTATCAAACACTAACGACGTGTGAAAAAATCTCCATCAAATGAAAACTGATTCATAATTCGTAATCATCATCAACCTATGAAGAAAAAAAATCGACACTTTTATGGCCACAATGTAACAAAATTCACAAAATTGTTAGGCGAAAACTATCACGTACCTTTTGTTTTCTTTTACAACCCTTTTGTATAAAATTCTTGTGCTACGTGTTATCTTTGAAAAAATTATTAAACGCTAACCACGTGTGAACAAATCACTATCAAATGAAAACCGATTCGCAATTCGTTTCTGCACATGTGCCCTACGACTCGCACATGGTTAAATTTGCCGACGCCGAGTTGCTGGAATTCTATTTTTAGATGCAAGCTTGCCAAATAGAACATGCGCCACCTTAACCGTGATCTAAATTGTCAATATACACCGTAGCACACCAGCGATCTCTCCCTATATACATCAGAACTAACTAGTATGTTTTTATACAGGTTGGGGTTGAAGTGACAGCCGCCTAATTGTTATTTCACACCACTAGGGGGCAGCATACCAAGCCATGCCTAATTTTACACACGGTGTTCAAAGTGGCAGCCGTATATCGGCTGTCACTTTGCTCCGGCTGCCACTTCAACCGCGATTTTAGTATGGCTGGCTGCCACTTTGTACGTGATATATATGTATATATATATATATATACCAAAAAGTTGGACAAAGTTGGACAGATGATTACAAATGGTCTGAAACGCAAAGATTTGAAGACCTCACCCTCCCCCGACCTTTCCTTCCCAAATCAGGTAGGCTGTAATAGCTATCGTTTTGTTAAAAACTCAGCTAAAAAAAAAAAAAAATACGAATCTCGAAGAAGAAAAAATACTTTTTTTTTCCAAATGAGCTATCTACGTTTTGAATACGAGTATCGAAATTCATCATTTTTCGTGACGAGTACTCCTTAATTTTCTTAAAAGAATTCGTAATTATATTCCGTGATGATATTCAACATAATTTAATGGTTCCGTTTTTTATCAACTTGGAATATTACGAGTACTTTGACTGATTTTCAAGGAAGTAATTCGAGTCTGGACTTGAGTATTCGTATCGGATACGTCGAAATTCATCGAATCATCGATGTGTTGAGATTTTGTTTCGAATCATTCATGTACAATCTGCGAATTGTGTAGAAGGTCAGGTTTTGAGGATAATTTTAGCTATTTCTCGAGAATACGTTTGATTTTTCAATTAAATCTCTACATCATACAGTTTAATGGAAGGGAATGTTCGATTATTTTAAATAATAGCGAGAATATTCGTATGAAAAATCGATTTTCGTGATGGATTTAGTCGAAATAATTAACATATTCCTGTACTGACGAGATCAGTTTTTTCGAAAGATGTGCTTCAAATACGAGTATTTTCGTGATTAATCGAGGAACACGTTCGTATCTGATCAGTCAAATACGAATTGTGTGTTGATTTGGACAGCAAAAGAGTTCGTTTGTCTCCTTTGAAGTTTATATAGTGTATCGGGTCGTAGGTTTTTCATTCATGGAGAACAAGTAGTCAGGAGAGATTCCACACAAGTATAAATATATCACAAGAAACTTTATTGAGCACAAAATTTAATATTACACATGAGCAAATACGCCGTTAAGAAGAAAAACATTAACACTAGAGCACGCCATTTCTGAACTAGACTATCTTTCTCGATCGACCACGTTAACACACTATATCCCTACCGCCGTTACATATACTATCAATATCATAGGCGCAGTGCGTCCACTTTGTCCCGCTTCACTGCCCCTCGGGGACTGGGGACCGCCGCCGAGCCAAACAGAGGCGTACCCCAGCCCCGACCCCTGCCCCCGATTTTCTCAAGGGACCGAGGTGCCGGGAAAATCGTGACGCCTGCGCCCATGTTACAAAATCGCATCACGCACAAATAATAAAAAACAAAAAAAACTCTACGCCATTATCTATATGAAAAAAAAAACACAAAAACAGTCTTGTCAACTTAATATATATTATGGTATGCCTTTACGTTATATAAAAAAAATTTCAAAAATACAAAACAGTCTTTCCCTTTTATAGGTCGCAGTCTCATCTTTAGTTTTAATAAGAAACAAACAAAAAACTCTGATAAACTTATAGGTAATAGGAACTTCATCAAGACTAACAAACAAAAAAAACATAAAGGAAAGAAAAAAAAACCTCACCGTTTTGAAGACTAAGGCCTGAGGAACAGGTACTGTCGCCGTTTCTATTTCTTTCTAATTTAACTCCCATTCTTCCTCTTCATGGGCTGGTTGGTGTCTTGGCTCACGACTTCTGAACCCTACTGGTTCCCCCAGCTGCGCTATAGACGCTGTTAAGATGTCCATAATGACGCCCGCAGCACCCTCGGGTGGGTAATAGCGATTTGTCTCCGCCGCTCTCTCCCAGGCGCCTCCTCCTTCGCTTCTCCGTCTGTATTCCCTTTCGAAACTGTTCAACATTCGAATCCTTATGGACTCTGGGACCTGTCGTGGGGCGTATTTTGCCCAAAATTCATTACAGTGCGCCCTCGCAATCAGCGCCAGATTTCCCTCGTCCGGTTTTATCATTGATGGGACTATTTTAATGTCCCTTGCCCCTAGGTCCAACACCCTTTGGAGCAATCTTGAGACCGCCGCTTCCATTTTTGGTTGTGGGTTATTTTTTGCTGCCTCTAGTTCACCGCCATTTACAATTACGTTTTCGTTTACAAAGCTTTCATTCGCCATTCTCTCGATGGCCCGAAATATGCTTACCTCGCTCCACACCGTTTTGACCTTCTCCAGTTCCTCTCGAAAGCTTGTCCTAGGTGGAGCCCACCTGGCAATGTACGACCTCCTGACTAGGTCCATTTCGCTGGCCCCGCCCATTTTAAGTGGGGGGTCGAAAATAGTGTCGATCGTTTGTGCATCGTTTGTGCACGTTTGTGCACCCACTATTTTCGTTTGTGCTCCCCTCCAACTTTTTATTTTTTAAAAAGTCTATGGGCGGGGCTGGGGAAATGCAGCCCCGCCCATTTCAGGTGGGGGGTTGTAGAATATGTCAATCGTTTGTGCTTCGTTTGTGCACGTTTGTGCACACATAATTTTCGTTTGTGCCCCCCTCTTTTAATGGGCGGGGCTGGGGAAATGCTGCCCCGCCCATCAGTAGTGGGGGGTGAAAAATATGTCAATCGTTTGTGCTTCGTTTGTGCACGTTTGTGCACTCATTTATTTTGTTTGTGCTCCTTTCCATTCCTACATTTTTTATAAAACTTCGGGACGTGGCTGGGAGTATGCTTTTCAAAAAGGGGAAATACATTTATTCGACTCCAAAGGGAATTTTCTTCAAGTATGTCATTTATTGTTTGTGCTTTGTATGCTGAGTTTTGTGCACTTATTACCTTTATTCTAGCCCTACCCATTTGTACTTCTTATTAATCAGGTTAATCGAACTGCTATGCCTGTTGTTGACCATTTTGAATACATTACTTTTGTTTCATTTTTATTTTTAGCAGAAAGGGCGAATAAAAAGAGCTGGTCATCCTCAAAAGCATATGTCTACCGTGAGGAAGTATAATTTAACGTGAAGTCACATTTTTTGAAAAACTGTGTGAAATTAATTTGGTTTTTTAGACCTGTTTGAACGTAAAATGACCTGACCTCACACGATTCTATGTTTTAGGTTATAAAAAGATAAATTACGTGAGGTCATACTTTGTATAATACTTGATGAAATTTAGAATAAGCAGAGTAGGTAGAACTTTGAATTTTAGAAAATTTATTTATTTATGTAGGAAAATTAATTATTCAAATAACTTTCTTTAAAATAGTATAATTAAGAAAGTCCGCTTTCAAGATACTTTAGTATCTTCTAGTTTATATTATTGAATGTAGATTTTTTTGCTCAATTTTTTTTTTTTTCTTTTTCATCTCATTGAGAGGGTGAGTCACGGACACCAACATATCCAAATTTCAGCTCCCTAAGTGCATTTTTGAGGGAGTTAAATTTGAGAAATATGTGCTCATACGATTACTTGCACATTTACTTACTTACATTGCCGCAAACCAAACTTTTTTAGTGTTACCACAAGGCAAGCACTGAAGTTCGGACAATGACTTTTGAAATGCAACTTGCACATATGTGATAGTTGCTGTAGAAAGAGCCCTTACATGAAAAAAATCATATTATTATTTTTTTTATTCTAAAAACGTTCCTTCGCAACGTGGTGCGGTCAAAATGTCGTAAAATTACGTATTTATACCATATTTTTGAGTTTGAAGTTGACATAGTATGGTGGTTATACCGCCTATTAGTTTTGTTTTCGGACCCTTTCTACATCAACTATCACATACTTAGTTTTGTGACCTATGCCCTGCAGTAAGTAAATCCAGACCTTGAGACTTATTAATTGTGAGAAAACTTTTAGGTGTCATAAATAGATAATAAAACGCCTTAATTCTTAAAAATAATAATAACAATATTATATAATGAAGATGGAATTGAAAAAAAAAATCAATAAAATGAAACAGTATGCATAGAAATATATATTTTCTTAAATTGACGTAATTTCTTATTTAGTAAGCAGCAATGCCATGCGACCGAGTGATTATTGCATCCCTCAGAGTGAAAGTCCCGACCTCTGAATTGAATATAAATTTTATAATAAATTTTTAAAGTTTTATTTTTTGCATTACTAATTATTTTATCAGAAATCATTATTACTAAATAGCCCAGAGTAATTTATCAAAAGTTAAATAAAGCACATAATTTTGAAAATATGCTTCAGAACATTATAATGCTTGGAAAATGAAATGATTGGGTTTTTAATTTTTCAACCAACAAAAATTGAAATTAAATTTTTCGAAGTTTTTTCCTTTTATAAAAAAGAGAATTTAGCGCTGAGGAATGCGAAGATAACATATCCGAATTTCAGCGCTCTAAATGCATTTTTCTGAGAGTTATATTTGAGAGATATATATTTATAGTAATATATGGACAGTGAACTAAATATTTTATGAAGATTGCAATGTTCCAAATGATTATTAAAAAAAAACACCGTGAAATGATTCATTATTCAACCTTCTCATTTTCCAAGCATTATAATGTTCTGAAGCATATTTTCAAAATTATGTGCTTTATTTAACTTTTGATAAATTACTCTGGGCTATTTAGTAATAATGATTTCTGATAAAATAATTAGTAATGCAAAAAATAAAACTTTAAAAATTTATTATAAAATTTATATTCAATTCAGAGGTCGGGACTTTCACTCTGAGGGATGCAATAATCACTCGGTCGCATGGCATTGCTGCTTACTAAATAAGAAATTACGTCAATTTAAGAAAATATATATTTCTATGCATACTGTTTCATTTTATTGATTTTTTTTTTCAATTCCATCTTCATTATATAATATTGTTATTATTATTTTTAAGAATTAAGGCGTTTTATTATCTATTTATGACACCTAAAAGTTTTCTCACAATTAATAAGTCTCAAGGTCTGGATTTACTTACTGCAGGGCATAGGTCACAAAACTAAGTATGTGATAGTTGATGTAGAAAGGGTCCGAAAACAAAACTAATAGGCGGTATAACCACCATACTATGTCAACTTCAAACTCAAAAATATGGTATAAATACGTAATTTTACGACATTTTGACCGCACCACGTTGCGAAGGAACGTTTTTAGAATAAAAAAAATAATAATATGATTTTTTTCATGTAAGGGCTCTTTCTACAGCAACTATCACATATGTGCAAGTTGCATTTCAAAAGTCATTGTCCGAACTTCAGTGCTTGCCTTGTGGTAACACTAAAAAAGTTTGGTTTGCGGCAATGTAAGTAAGTAAATGTGCAAGTAATCGTATGAGCACATATTTCTCAAATTTAACTCCCTCAAAAATGCACTTAGGGAGCTGAAATTTGGATATGTTGGTGTCCGTGACTCACCCTCTCAATGAGATGAAAAAGAAAAAAAAAAAAATTGAGCAAAAAAATCTACATTCAATAATATAAACTAGAAGATACTAAAGTATCTTGAAAGCGGACTTTCTTAATTATACTATTTTAAAGAAAGTTATTTGAATAATTAATTTTCCTACATAAATAAATAAATTTTCTAAAATTCAAAGTTCTACCTACTCTGCTTATTCTAAATTTCATCAAGTATTATACAAAGTATGACCTCACGTAATTTATCTTTTTATAACCTAAAACATAGAATCGTGTGAGGTCAGGTCATTTTACGTTCAAACAGGTCTAAAAAACCAATAATTTCACACAGTTTTCAAAAAATGTGACTTCACGTTAAATTATACTTCCTCACGGTAGACATATGCTTTTGAGGATGACCAGCTCTTTTTATTCGCCCTTTCTGCTAAAAATAAAAATGAAACAAAAGTAATGTATTCAAAATGGTCAACAACAGGCATAGCAGTTCGATTAACCTGATTAATAAGAAGTACAAATGGGTAGGGCTAGAATAAAGGTAATAAGTGCACAAAACTCAGCATACAAAGCACAAACAATAAATGACATACTTGAAGAAAATTCCCTTTGGAGTCGAATAAATGTATTTCCCCTTTTTGAAAAGCATACTCCCAGCCACGTCCCGAAGTTTTATAAAAAATGTAGGAATGGAAAGGAGCACAAACAAAATAAATGAGTGCACAAACGTGCACAAACGAAGCACAAACGATTGACATATTTTTCACCCCCCACTACTGATGGGCGGGGCAGCATTTCTCCAGCCCCGCCCATTAAAAGAGGGGGGCACAAACGAAAATTATGTGTGCACAAACATGCACAAACGAAGCACAAACGATTGACATATTTTTCACCCCCCACCACTTATGGGCGGGGCAGCATTTCCCCAGCCCCGCCCATTAAAAGAGGGGGGCACAAACGAAAATTATGTGTGCACAAACGTGCACAAACGAAGCACAAACGATTGACATATTCTACAACCCCCCACCTGAAATGGGCGGGGCTGCATTTCCCCAGCCCCGCCCATAGACTTTTTAAAAAAAAAAAGTTGGAGGGAGCACAAACGAAAATAGTGGGTGCACAAACGTGCACAAACGATGCACAAACGATCGACACTATTTTCGACCCCCCACTTAAAATGGGCGGGGCCAGCGAAATGGACCTGACCTGACTGCGTATTTTGCCACCGCCATTGAGAATTGGTCGCCTATTAATTGATTTCCACGCAGCACGACTACATAGCTTTCGCCTCTTTTCCTCAATTCTAAATCGCCGTTCGACCACAAAACTGTATCTGGCACCGCTCCCGGAGACAAAACTGACGTTACCTCCGTCACCTGGCGTTGCAGCTCCGAGTTCTCCACTGTTAATTGCTCTAACTGGGTTTGTATATCGCGATTATCCGCCACCATATCCACGTACCTAGCCTCTGCTTCCTGTAGTCGTCTTCTCAATCTCTCGTTCTCTGTTCGGAGTCTATCAGTGTCCGCCCGTGTTTCCATCATTGCCTCAAACCGTTGCGTCATTGTCACTTGAGCCACGATACCTTTATGAATGTCATCCATAATATCGACGTCCGATTTTTCCTGTCTATTAGGTATGCCGCTCTGCACTACTATGTGATTCTGCCCTGGCTGTGGTCGCTGATTACAATAAGGACACCTATCTTGTCTTTCCGCATCCAATCGCCAATATTCTTGTATGCAACTGCTGTGGAATGTATGTCCACACGTTGTTATGGTGTATTCTCTCGTAAACGCCATCGCGTGGCATATGAGGCACGCAAATGGCTCCATATCTCTCGCAGTACTCAATCAATTGCCGTTTTATCACTTTTATTATTTTTACCTCATAAAAACAATTGTGTATTTACTCACAGGTCACGTTGTTTGCCACTTGTTGTTTACACCATCAATGTGATTAGCGTGGCCTCCCTAAACAAACTTCAAATGCGTTGCGTTACTTCCCCAACCAGTCGTGTAGGCGGTGCGTGTGCAGTACCAAATAGGTACTCTTGGTAGGTGAGTTGTCTGTCTGTATGTGGCGCTCCATGCGGCGTGTTGCTTATACCTGTTCCATTTTTTCCTTTCAAGACGGGTGTGCTGTCTGTGGATCACTATCCGTTAACACTACTCATCACTGTTATGGTCAGTTAATATTTTACTGTGTTATTTGTATCTTGTTCCGAACCAATATTTGCAATAAGAAATTTGGTGAAGGAGAAAGAATGGGCGGGAATGGAAATATGATCTATGAGACTGCCCCTTTACATTAATTAATAAATTATTACCCTATCGTCATATGTTACTTATAATTATACAATATCTCATTCTATCGCCGATTAACATTTATTTGAAAAAGAAGAAAAAAAAAAGTAAGATGATTTACATACATAGTTTCAGATTTGTAATATTTCAGCGTTTTATTTTTTTTCAGTATTCGCGAGTTTTTCTCAGTTCGTCACTTAGGATTCCATTCAGCTCTGACACAGTCACACCGTTTGCCTCGAGTATTAAATAACCAAACAATATCTCATCGGCTGTTCGATATTTACTTTTATTATTTGAGGATGTTACGCCGCCGATGTTTGCTACTACCACTGCAGCTGTTCCTAATTGCTCAAGTTTATTTTGACCTAATACTCTCAGTGCCTTTCTCAATAGATGAAGATTATTCGTACCCTTGATGATGTTTATGATCGATGCGATGGATTGTGCCTCGGCAGCCTCAAGAAGCGGTTCACGTCCGACTACCTCAGCCTCCTTGTCCCTGGGTTCGGGACAGTGCGAATTCTCTTCACCAGTGGCCCTCACCCCTACTCGGTTCAGAGTGATCCCACTGGTTACTTCATTCTTATCCTCGGGTTCGTCACCGTTTACGCATTCCTGAGCCGCCGATCCTTGTTCTTCATCCTTCACATCCTCCCCATCATCTAGGTAGATTTTTGTACGATCCTTAACTCGTCCAGTTATTTTTAATTTAAGGTCGTCGTTATCCCTATCACTGTTTTTCATAGCCAAAGTTACCTGCCGCAAATTTACAATTTTCTCATCAACGTTGTCATCATTTTCCATACGAACTTTTATACAATTTTTTGCGATTTTAGCTATCACAGTATAAGGGCCCTTACGTTTTGGGTAAAGTTTAGCAATTGTTAACTTGTCACCGCTACTTTGATAATGCGACGTTATAAACACCTTATCGCCGATTTCAATTTTATTTGTCGCCTTCATATTTTTATTATGTCTATTTTCCTCTTCAATATATTCAATCTGTTGAACAATTCGTAAGTATACCTCCAACATGTCGCGCTTTTCCTGTACTGTCATTGTGTCCTGATCACTACCATTTAATCTCTCTACTTGTTGCTTCAATTGTTTAATTTCCGTTTGATATACGGCCTTTTTTGCTAATTTATCCGCCGTTGCATTAGTATAGTCATATGAGTGTCCTTTTGTGTATCGTAACTCACAGAATTTCATACTGTTTCGATATTGATTAATTTCCTGCAATAACTTCCGATGGTGTACTGGTTTACCATTATATGTTTTCCATCCATTCGTACTCCACTTTTTATAACCTTCGTTCAGGGCTGATATTGCGTATTTGGAATCAGAAACAATTACTATCTCATTCCTGTTATGGGCAACGGCTACTTTCATGGCATTTAATATAGCAACTAATTCAGCATAATTGTTTGTGATTTTGACATTTTCCTCGCCTGTCGCTGTAATGGTCTCACTTATATTGTATGTTTGATCTGGTTTAATACATATCCCAACTCCGGCTACCGCATATTCTTCGCCATTATTTTTACATGCCCCATCACACGCTATCCACGCTACCCCTTTTCCATCGATTACCCATGCATCCTCATTTTGGAGCCGTTCATCATATTCAGCTTGTTCCTGAGTGTTAGATTCTAATTCGTATTTATTCAGCCTCCCAAGTGCATGTATCATTTTTTCATAATAACATGGTTCACGGAATTTAATTACAGGGTCATTAGTTAGCCGATTATTCTGTAACTGCCAGATTTGATCCGGGGAGACACCATACTTTTCAACTGGTTCCTGGTTGATTTCCTGCTCAACATCTGCTATATGTACCTGCCAATTCTCATGCGTATATGGCTCATCCGTTGGATTTTCGTTGATTTTTGTGCGTAATTTTGCGCCAATCTCACGCATAGTCCGTTCAACAGTACTACTTTGTGGGTTGTATGGACTAACTTTACAATTCTTTACGCCCGTTTCTGCGAGTTTTTGAGCCCACATATTAGCAGTGAATTGTGCGCCGTTATCAGTTATGATTTTCTGCAGTTTTACATTTGCCAGTTCGCAATCACTGATAATACGTCTCATTATATTTGCACATTTTAATGCGGTTGCTCGTTTTAATGTCTCTAGCCACGTACGATTTGAAAATACATCTTTAGCGACCACAACATATTTCTCCTTGCCTTTTATGTTTGGTAGAGGGCCTAGCAGGTCGACAGACACTAACTCGCCTTTTGTACTCGCTCTCACAGGTGCATATTGGGCTACATTCCGTTGACCGAATACTTTATTTGCCTTGCATATTAAACACATATTCGTTATCTTCTTTATGACTCTTTGTGCATTTGGTGCGTAAAATGCCCAGCTAAAAATTGTGTTTGTCTTAGTTGCACCACAATGATTGGTCACCTCGTGTATATATTCAACGACGTCACGGAAAATGCTTTCTGGTAGCACTGGTACTGCGGGTCTACCATTCAATTTACGACACAATACCCCATCAATTACTTCGTGCTGGTCTTCTACAGATGGTTTAACTGTTGGACTAAGTAGCCGCTTCATAATACGCTGTACGGTGGAATCGCTTTTTTGAAATTTGCCAACATTCTGTATTAGTTCTTTTAAGCTTTCCTTCCGCGCTTCTGTTACCACATTTACCGTTGCCATCTCTAATGTCAATTCCGCCTTTGCATTTCCCGTTAATAGTTTCGCGCGGGGGCTATTAGGACCATACTGTATGTCAAAGCTGTTTAATACTGTTAACCAACCAGCGGCTTTACGATGGATTTGGGCCAAATCTGTAAATTTTGCTTTTAGCACGCGCACTGAGTCAGGCAAAAATATCTTCCACCCGTGTACCCACATTTGAAATTTCTTTAATGCGGTCACGTACGCATATATCTCTTTCTCAATAATAGTGTAATTTTTCTGACTTTTTGTCAACGTCTTTGATGCATTCAGTACGACTTCTTCCACACCATCAGCTGCAATTTGATATAAAACGGCGTTTACGGTTTCCTCTTTAACGGTAGCGGCTACATAAAATTCCCTAGTATAGTCCGGTTTCTTCAGTTTGAACTCTTTAGTATATTCAGTATATAGCTTTTCGATTGCCTCGCTCGCCTTTTCTGTCCATTTGAATTTCTCTGTCTTTTTCAACAGGTCATTTAGCGGCTGTATAATGCTTGGTAATTTTCTATAAAGCCTCTATACATGTTTGTTAAGCCTAGCAAGGCACGGATCTGTTGTTGATTGCGAAGTACTACTTTACCGTTGCTTTTTCGATGTTTCTGTAAAAATTCGTTAAATTTTGTGATTTTTGACTGTTGTTTTTCTACTTCATTTCGGCCTATTATATAGCCTAGGTGTTTTGCCGCTTTCTGGAAGAATGTTGTTTTTTCTGCGTTTAATGTCATACCGGCTTTTTCGATTTTAGCGAGGTTTCTTGTGATACGTTCTACGTGCGTGCGAAAGTTTTCATCTTGGATCAACACATCATCTACGTAACGGGTTATGTGGTCTTCGTCATCTGCATCTTGTAGGTTTATTACTCCGTTAACTACATCTATAAACTCAGCCGGCGCCGTTTTTATACCATATGGGAGTCGTATATACTCGTACACGGTACCCTCAATTTGCATACCACACAATTTCGCTGACTCATCATCAATTGGTACCTGCCAAAATCCCGAGTTAAAATCAAGAGACGAATAATATTTCGAATTATAATTTGCATTTATGATTCTATCAAGAGTAGGAGGTTCGTTGTAGTTATTTTGTAGTATTTTGTTTAAATAAGGAGGATCTAGACACAACCTCACCGAACCATTACTTTTTATTCTCACCAAACTCGCATTTATGAACTTGGTATTGGATTTACGTATTATTCCCTCAGCTAACATACGTTTGATTTCTTGACGAATTAGCGGCATTAGCTTGTTGGATGGTCGATAATTAGGGCCTCGCCAATCACATCCACTCCATTCTTTTTTCACTGTGAGATGCACCTCTGGGCCATTGTAGCGACCAGTTCTCCCCCTGAAGATACTCTGGTGTTTTGTGAGCTCGTCGAATGCCCATTTTGCCTCAGTTTCTGTTATCTCTTTATTGTCAGCGAGCTCGCGCAGTGATTTTGCCAGTTTAGTACGGAATTTTTCCTGCCCCTTGTCGCCATCGTCTCCCTGTTGGTCGTCCTTGTTGTCTGCATTAGCCGGTGTTGGTGTGTAGTGACGCGTATTTCGATATTTTAGCTTCACATCATCGATTGCGCATATTCGGAACATAGGATCATGTGCCTGTTGAATCGTCATAAATGCCAGTTTATATGTGCTATCTGAATTCTTTGGTCTACAGATGGTTTGCCTCTTTGTAATTTGATTATCAATACCATAACTGTCCATAGTATCTAGGCCTATGATTAAAATGTGACCTCCTTCACGTATTACTGTGTAATCTACGGTGAACTCATATTCGTCAAATTTTGCTGTTAAGCGTAAATATAAACCATTTGTTTTTTCTTTGCGACCGTCGGCATATGTTAACTCTATTGACCTACGTTTTTGTATGAATTTGGCTTGCCTAGGATATAAACGTACAAATTGTTTAGCTAATGCACGTGATATTACGCTGATTCTTGCTCCAGAGTCGACCTGTGCGGGGTGTCTTTCGCCATTAATAGTGATGGGAACGATGGCTGTGCAGTCATCGGAGATATTTTCACTCTGTCCTATGGCCTCGCTGTGTATTTCATAAATGGTGATTGGTTGCGCTTTGCTGTTATTCCCTTCGTTGATTATTTGCTCGTACTGCTTTTCGCCATCTTCATATATTTTGTCTATTTGCCGCTTGACCTCAGCATTCCCTACACCTGCGTTACTTACTGCCTCGTTAATGAATTCATTTACATTTTCTGTATCACAAAATCCCCTAATCTTTTCTGGTATGACTGCCGTTCGGTGATCAGTTGCATTAGTTGTATTCTCGGTTTTTTGAATACTGTGGGTTTTGATTATTTCTTCATTCATGGGGTTTGAATTCATTTCGATGGTGTTTTGGTCGGCGTGACTACAGTTCTCCTCACTGCGATTAGATTTATCATCGTAATAGCTAATTTGGGTTGACTTATCTATAGCGGTGACTTGTTTTTGCAATTCAGGACATTTTTGGATGATTTCATCAAAAACTGGGGCGAATACTCGATTATTTAAATAAATACGTTTATTTCCACCGTTTTTATAATAAAAATTGCGATTGATTATGTACTCATTAAATTTATTTATTTTGCCCCTATTATCTCTTTCCATCAGTATACTTTTTATATATGGAGAGACTATTTTACCTTTTGCGACATTTGTTAATACACGTATTTTCGACATTAATTTATTTATGCGGCTTATTTTACGGTGCCAGAACTGATTACTATTAATAGACTTATACCTTAAATTAGGTAGTATAATATAGCTGTTACCGTTACGACTCTCAATTAATTTTACCATCTTACGAACTGCCTCCTCGAACTTTCCCAACTTCGTCATAGTGTGATTGAGTTCTACGGCCGCTCCCAACTTCGTCATAGTGTGATTGAGTTCTACGGCCGCTACTGCGATGATTGTCGGTGTTGTCTCCGGAAGCAGAGCGATGTTTCTTGCTATATCGTCAATCGTTTGCCATTCGTTCAATGTCTCTAACTCGCGAATTTTTCTTGTAATCTGTGTCTGGCCATTAATACGAGTAAGTGAGCGCGCAACAAGTTTTGCGACTTCATTCCCTAGAATACACACATTATTTATGAACACAAATTCAACATTTTCAAAATTTTTTACAGTAATATTATATCGTTGCATATTCGGCGGCCATTCACTGTTGCATTTGAATCTTTTGTTGTGACTTTTCGTTCGTGCAGGATTATTTCTGCTCTCGTCGGCCATTACTAGTTTAAATGACTAGGCTGTTCGGAGGAATTCGGGGCTGAAGCGCTACCCCGTGGCGTATCATTGACTTCATGCGTACTCCTGGGATATTCTCTGCCTCTATCTGGTCGTTTTTCGTACCTGTAATCTAAATTACTACTATTATTACTTTGTCTATTATTATTATCATAATTACGAAAACGATTGTTGCCGTTATATCCGCCTCTGCCCCTTGTTGAGCCTCCATCATTAGCCCAATATCTTGGTCGCTCAGGGTGCCATTGCTCCATCCCCATTGGTTCACCAGCTCTATTGGACGCCATTATGGTGAGTGGCTCCACCCCATATGCACTCTTGTTGGATGCGATTGCTTTTTCCTCGAGCCTTTGTAATAGACTTTCTACTGTTGTTGCATCGTTGATAACGTAGCGCAGTGACTCCGGAACTTTATGGCGTAGTAGCTCAACAACCGTTGAAGTCGAAATGTGTTCCATCTTCCCTAATGTTTCCGCCCATACTCTCAGCTTCGCAGTTATCTCGTATAGTGTATCATAGCGATCCGCCCTCATAGTCTTAAATATTGCAAGTGCCTTTTGTTGGACTATTGGACTCCAGTAGATCTGTAGAAACTTTCTGCGTGCTTCTACGTATGTTTTAGCGTTGGAGCCGTTAATTAACCAAATTTCGCGTTTATATTTTACCTTATTAGAGAATAATGTTATCTTGATGCTTTCAGTCATTTCCAACGCCGCTACGACTGTTTCATATTTTGCAACGAAGTAGTGAGGTCGCGTCCAATTCTCACTGTTGAAGTCTGGAACCTGGTCCTCCACAATCTTCTGCATATTTACATAATCCATATTTCCCATTTTTACGACTTGACTCACTGTTTCTCTGGCTGAACCTTGTTCCCTTCGCTGTTGCCTCTGTTCACTATCTCTGGATGCAGTCTTTTCTATGCTTTGTTGAACCAGTTTCGTTAGATTGTTGAGTAGGTCTGCATTGCGATTTTCGGCTGCCGTTTGTTTTCTCATTAGATCACACGTAATTTCACATATACCTGCTGTACACGCTGTTAATTTCTCTATGCGTTGAACTACGTCACTAATGGTCTGTTCCTCCATTGTGCTGCTTTGGGTCTCCTGCAGTTGTCTACTACACAGCGCTAATTGTGAACGTATTTTGATATTAATTTCCTCCGTCTCGTTTAGTGCAGTTTCTATTGAATCTATATGCTGGTTTTCTATCCCAGAGTTTCCACCAAGATCAAACGCGAATGGCTCAATGTTGTCAACTGGAGATGGTTCACCTGACATTTTATTTACGTTTTCGAATTTATTAACGCGCAACAAACTTAATTCTTTTGGTTCACTTTTAAATTTAATTTCGTGGCTACTTGCCTTTTTCACAGACCCAAAATTTAACCTCTGTACGCTAGAATCACTATTAACACTCGCGAGATGTTCACTAAGGGCATACAAGTTAATAACTGCCTGAGTTGTATGGCCGTTTTCTGTATTGTTGAAGTTGTGCACGCACTTACTTGCCTGTGCGGTTGTATTTGTCTCTTTATTTAGTTCCTTTTCTTTTTCGTTCTTGTCTCGATTGGAATTTTCTAGTTTTGTCTTGCCGCTTCTTAGCAGCATGCCTTGAGCGAAATCCCACTGCCTTTTTTTCTCCAGCTCGTTCGGGCGCCAATGTATCGGGTCGTAGGTTTTTCATTCATGGAGAACAAGTAGTCAGGAGAGATTCCACACAAGTATAAATATATCACAAGAAACTTTATTGAGCACAAAATTTAATATTACACATGAGCAAATACGCCGTTAAGAAGAAAAACATTAACACTAGAGCACGCCATTTCTGAACTAGACTATCTTTCTCGATCGACCACGTTAACACACTATATCCCTACCGCCATTACATATACTATCAATATCATAGGCGCAGTGCGTCCACTTTGTCCCGCTTCAATAGTCGAAATATTACAGTAAGTCTCTTTTTAAAACGATTTCATCTTTTTATCAGGAAAATTTGAAACATGCGACGCATACTCCGCCAAAGAGTTCGCCGGGGAATACGCCACCGAAGAAAAAATCGAAGGCAGACGAAGTGAGTGTATTATTTTTTTCTCTTTCGTGTAAATTTACATTTTTATTACAAATTGTTTACATGTTTCAGTTTATCGAAAAAGTCGAGGATTGCGACAATATTAAGAAGATCGTGGGAGAGGCCAGTGCTATAATAACGTACTTGGAAGATCAAAACGTTAGTAGGGTAATTTATTCTCAATATTTATAAAAAAAGCTTTAAAACTAGTTGTTAGATGCATTCTTATTATGAAAAATCGGAAATTGGTTTGAAACTAAACTAATTTTTTTTCTTCCTCGAGTCGTCGTTTTCTCTATGCTTGTTCCTAAATACTGATTTCTGAGTCACGATATGACTGATACGAAAGCTATTTCAGATTCTTAATAGTCTTTGTATAAAAAAATCCGTCTTTCGAGATAGTGTTTTCAAGTCCTCTTCTGAGCTATTCACGAAAGTACCCAAAGTCTTTACTATAAATATTAAATCGAAGCTCATTCTAACGAATGATCTGAAATTCTTCTAGTTTTTTGAGTTCGTGAATTGATAATTCAAGACGTGGACATTAATCTGAATCACTCGTTCTGTGAAATGAATAATTTTTGCGAAATCCACGTCATTTTCAATCTAATCGTATCAAAATTGAGCTACCCTGATGCTTAGTTTCGCGAAACAGGACCATTTTTTTCGAGGAAATATTGTGTAGTAGATCGAGATTCATGTTGTCTTACCCGTATCAATGCTTGAAAATTTTGAAAATGTGACCTGTTTTATGAGTTCTCAGTAATAATATGCTGAATACGAAAGCGATTCAAGATTATTAGTAGACAAATATTAATTTATGGAACTGTATCAGTTATTTTCACGTTTCTCTACAAAAGCGGTCTTCAGATCGCTAAAATTTTCGGATATTGATCATTTCATAATTCAAGATCGTTATTATAGTTTTGTATCATGAATTTGTTTTGTTGAATGACAAATGGTAATCTACTTTACGATGAAATCATGAATTTACATCGTAAGCTCATTTTTTTTGCGTAGGAGAATCGATTGAAAATTGAGCTTTTCTGATTCTTATTTTCATAAAAACAAATTCACTTATCGAGGCTTCCTATCGTTCATATTATATATTTAATCTATGATACGAATTCTTCTGATTACAAAACTTGCTCGTACTATGAAATTGGTCTACGAATGATTGATATTTAGATTCATTGAAAAGGAATTGAACGATCATTATATGAATTTTATTTATTTCAGGAATCGTTTAAGATGAAACTAAAAATGGCGGAGGCTGAATTGCACTTACGGCCGTATATTGAAGTTTTGCAACGCAAAGTGACCCCTACATGGCTTTTGAATTCACAGTTTGACTCGCCACTCACGAGATGGGCTCTTCCCATTTACTTCGAACTCACACAAAGTGCTAAAATTCTTTTAGATAGACTAAAAGAAGCTGATTATTCACGGAAAATTACTTTAGATGAAATAATTGAAGCGTGTGAAGCGATGATAGTTGTCTATGATGCTTCTTCAGAAACAGTCCAACATAATAAGCAGCCCAAGAGGGTCCAGTTAACAGATGAAGAATGGGATGAAGTTTTCGAGAAATTGAAAATCGATGATTCAGACAAAAGACAAAGGTTCAGGGAGTTGATTCAACCTATCACAAAAGAGGAAACAAGTAAGTCATGTTTGTATCCATAAAAATTGTGATCTTACAACAATATGACCTCGAATATTAATTTTTGTTGTAGATAAAATAGGTCAATTTTGTCGATGGGATAAGTGGGTCGTGCACGTGAAGTATCTAAACATCAATCCTAAAATAGATGGCTTAAAGGTCACAGAGGATTCTATTAGAAAAGTACAAAACTTTTTCATAATTATAATATCTAAAGATACGAAATACTATTTTTATCCCTTTTCTTTCAGTGGAGCGAACGATACGAAAAGTATTTGACCCGGTTTTATTTTCCAACCAATAACAAAGTTTACACAAATGAAGTATTTATTCTAGTCGAAGGACTGCAGACCCAAGAAGTGAAAAATGTGAGATAATGAAAACTTAGGATAAAATAATGAATTGGATAAAAACTAACTCGAATGAAAATATTGTTTTAGGGGTTGAAGGAAAAGTTGGACAAGTTTGTTATGTCTGGAAAAGAGATTGGTTATTGGTATCATCAAGATCAATATTTGTAAAATCGTCCGCTTTTGATCTTGTAAGTTAGTACGATTGAAAGAATAGTGTTTCAGTTCTGATTGTTATGTTTTCATGTAATTTTTCACACTAAGAGTATTTTTATTTTTAGGTCAACTAGTAACATAATTGAGATGTTCCAGGTGAAACGACATAGCGGTACGTAACCCGAAATCGTTCCGTCAAGTTCAATCGTTCCAGTTCGAATCCGAATCTCCACAGAAACGTCTCTCATTCCATACGATACTCGATCATATTCTTTATTAGTAGAAACGTAGTTGTTAGTTATGCCAGCAGCTGCGACATAAACGTTTCCACGATCGCCGCTTGGAGCGGCACTAGTACTCAACTGAACACGCTTCCACAACTCGTTCTCGTTAGGGCTTGGAATTTACCAGTTATTTAACAGTTATAACTGGTAACCAAAATGAATAAATCGATCTTAACCGTTTGACCATTAACCGTTAAAAAAAATGATCGATATATTTTTATGACCGATAACCCTTTTTAGAAATAATCGATACTTTTTATTAACCGTTAATCGTTATTATATCGGTTATAACTGTCGTAATAGTTATCATAACCGTTATTTTATGTCTCAATCTCTCAACAACCGGTGATGATAACGGTGATCGTTATGTTCGTGTGGTTCGCGTAAGACGGTAAGACCGTAAATTAAGCACATTTTCTAGGTGGAAGCGGTTGTTCCATGTGAAAATTCAATTTTGTCAAGTATTTCTCGTTTAATAAATTTCTTGTTCCTATCATTTGTTATTTAAATTTAAAAAAAATTCCATGCAGCCTCTGATACAACGATACAAGTTTAAGAATAAATTAAAGTATGTAGATGATGTTTTCTCAATCTCATTCATAGAATTATAGAATAAGATTTTGGGGAATGACAGTGTGTTCTATTTGGTCAAGATGGGCGGAGAGAAAAATGAAAATTCAAAATCAAAGAGTGAAAATTTATTTATTTGCGAATATTTGTGGCAAAAATCCTTTTTGACCGATATTGACCGTTATAGTAATGATTGTAAAACGGTTATAACGGTTGATAACGGTCATAACAGTTATCAAAATGACCAAAAAAAAAAAAAAAAAGGGGGGAGGGTTTGACCGTTATGACCTTTAACCGTTTTAATTGATGACCGAAATTGCCCAATAACCGTTGACCGTTAAAAAAAACGTAAGCAGCCATGCCGCATTACTGGAGCTGAGTTTTTAACTGGGGCTTTTTTTGATTTAGTAATAACCACGCTCAACTGTTCATCACTACAGGCCACACCCAATACCAAGTCTGAAAACCCCTACCCTATCCTTTCCAAAAACACTTAAGAAGTTCAATTTGACACAAATGTAGTATTTCTTGCCATGAAATAATCATGCGAACGCATATTTCTCAAATTATAACTATTTGAGGGTGCTCAAATTATCTTCAAATTTTGTAAATCCGCCATTTTGGATCCATTTTGACTCAAATTTAAGTGGTTATATTCTGGTCACAAACTAATCCTACACACAAAGTTTGACCATTCTAGGCCGATTTGGTGATGAGATATGGAAGATTCATGAAATTTCCTGCAGCAATTTCCCCTCCAAAAGCCGTTTTTTGCTCTAACTCCCCTCCAAAATCACTGAGAAGCTAAAATCAAAATACGTTTGTCACTTGGGCTCATTTTATCATATGACACAGCAATAAAAAATTTTCGACCCCTCCTGTACCCCCACCACTATTTTAGGTTGGTAACCCCGCCTTCCCCCTCCAACATCATGTATGGAAGTGAATTCGGGATATAGTATACAACTTATCCCCAATAACCATATGAATTCATATTAATTACATTTTTACCAACTTGAGGCTCCTCAAGCTCTACTCAAAATTTTGATAATCCGCCATTTTGAATCCATTTTGATCCAAATTCAAGAGGTCATATTGTGGTCACCAACTAACCTCACACACAAAATTTGACCTCTTTAACTTGATTTGGTGGGGAGATATGGAAGATTCAAGAAATTTCATGACTCAAAACTTCCTCAAAAAGCCGTTTTTTGATCTAACTCCTCTCAATATGCACTCAAGAAGCTGAAATTTGGATATGTTAGTATCCGTGACTCACTCTTTCATATGAAATCAAAAACAAAAATTTGAGCTATTTGCCCTTCTCCAGCCCCCTCAAAATTTGAGTGATCCGCCATTTTGAAATTTATCGAAAAAAAAAAAAACTATTTTTGCGTATTTGCAAGAAGAGTTCCTCACCGAATTTTGAGCGAATTTTATCCACACCGCCTGCGCAAAGTGAGTGACACAAAAAACGCAATTTTCTCAAAAACGGTTTTTGCTAACTCGCCTCAAATGCACTTAGGAAGCTGAAATTTAAATATGTTGGTGTCCGTGACTCACTCTTTCATATGAGATCAAAACGAAAAATTTGAGCTATTTGCCTCTTCTCCAGCCCCCTCAAAATTTGAGTGATCCGCCATTTTGAAAGTTTTCGAAAAAACAAAAAAAACTTCTGCGCATTTTCAAGAAGAGTTCCTCACCAAATTTTGAGCGAATTTTATGAATACTCGCCGGCGCTACGCGTGGGGGAAAAATATATATATATATATATACGTAAATCTATCAAGGTGAGATCCGATTAAAAACTGGGCAACCTGAGATCCGACTCAAAATTTACAAATTATGGAATATATAGGAAGGGTAATTGCTTATTTATAGCATCTGATACATAACCACCATAGAGGGGTAACAAATTCTTAAAATAAATTATTTGAGAAGTTTTGAACAAGGTGAGATCCGTAAGTAAAGTATGGAAAGCTGAGATCTTATACACATATACAACCATTTTTGACGATAACGTTTCGATAAGTCGAGATCCAGCAACGTTGCCATAAATATTGTATGTAATTTCGTGTTTTTTTATTTTTTCAAATCTACTTTATTTGAGACAAATGTTCATGTGGACAGTAGGCTAGCAAGTATTTACGTATTAAATATCTATTTTTTTTTTCTATTTTTTGAGCGATTATTGCATTTTGATGAACATGTGAAAAATTTTTATGCGTTCATTGTGAGAAGTGAATTTCGATGCAGCCTACTTTTGTAAAATTGAATAAACTATACATGTATAAAACATGGATTTGATGAAAGACGTAGGGAGGAAAGTGGAGAAGTGCACAGAAAGTGATTTACATGAATTTTGCTAAAAATACGGTTAGAGCCATTTTATGGAGTTTCTCAAATATCATTTTTTTTAATAACCTCAAAATAATGGTTCACAAATTTTGAGAGGAGCTGGAGAGAGGGCAAATTCCTTAAAATTTTCGTTTTTTTTCAGACGAAAAAGTAAGTTGCGGACTTTAACATATCCAAATTTCAGCCTCTTAAGTATATTTTGAGGGGATCTAGGGCAAAAAACAGCTTTTTGAGGAAGTTTTGAGTTATGAAATTTCTTTAATATCTCATATTATCTCCTCATCAAATCAACCAAAAAGTTCAAATATTGTGTGTGGGGTTAGTTTGGCACTATGACCTTTTGAATTAGGGTCAAAATCAATCCAGAATGGCGGATTATCAAAATTTGAATAGAGCTTAAGGAGTCTCAAAAAACGAGGATTTGAAAAATATGAATTTGAATGATTAATAACGATGAGAAGTATGCTGTATGCTAATTTCACATGTGATTTTGAAGCGGAATGAGGAGGGTGGTTGTCCTCAACATTTTGTGGGAGTAAACGAAAAAACGAAAATAAACGGCTTTTGGAGGGGAAATCACAATGTGATATTTCATGAATCTCGCATATTTCCTCATCAAATTAACCTAGAAGGGTCAATCCTTGTGTGTAGATTTGATTGGTGTCAAAATATGAGCCCCTTGAATTTAAGTTGAAATCGATTGTAAATGGATCCCAAATAGCGTATGTCCAAAATTGAGTCAAGCTTGAGAAGCTTTAAGCAACTGAAAAGTATGAACTTTTCCAATTTTGGAGGACAAAAAATTCTACATATTTCAGATTAAACTTCTCGGTGTTTTTAGTACGGATAAGGGGTGATGAATATGGGCTATAAGTTTGAGAAGTTCACTTGACAATATTACCTCCAAATATAATCAAGCCCCGATTAAAAAGTGAGCTCCAGTGATGCGGCATGGCTGCTCACTTTTTTTTCATTTTCAAATAATCTAAGACAGTAGGAAGAGGTTCTCTGATTCAGATATTGAAGTTATATAGAAATGGAATTCACACCTCAATTTTTTTTTTTGGTCAAGTAGGTGTATCAAAATGAAATATATAATAAAATTTTGATTTTTCTGAAAAGAATTCTATGTGAAGTTATCGAAAAAAATATAACAAATCAGCTACCTAAACAACCCAACAACAATAGAAAACCTGTTTAAATTCCTTAAAGCTACCAACCTCCTATCCAAAATCTAAACACCGCCTCTGGCCTTCGTTGCAGAATACGGCAAGTTAATGGAAAAAAGTAAAGTAAAGTTTTTAAAATAAAATAATTAAAAAATAAAACACAAAAGTTAAACTTTGTTCGTAAAGTAAATTCTTTAAAATTTGTATAGCATGGCAGTTTTCCCAGAATTATAATTCTATACATTTTTGCAAATTTTGAGGAAATACCTCTCTCCCCTCAGGGAATAAATGGGCATTTTAGAACAATTGCAGCTTTTATTTCAGGATTTATAGCGTAAATTATGTCAAGAAAAACAGCTAATAGTGAGTAATTTTTGAGACTTTAGAAAAGCATAAATACAAATGGGAAAACTTCAAGCTCCGCTCGACACGTGTTAATATTATTCTTAAGTTATGAAATTTTTAAAGGTTTATTTTGAGTCCAAAATGAATAACTTGAGGGGAGTGAGCATGAAAATTCGACATCTTGAAATATGGTGCTACCTTAAGGGACAGTATAAATGTGTATTCGCTTTATGTATTTAAAACTTGATATTTAATTTTTTTCTTGTTTTTCTCCCTGGTTGTTAATTTTTTCCGGCAAAGTGAGCACGTGCTCTCGCAAATAATAACAGTTTTTAATTTTAAAGCTTTCGACACAAAAAAACTTTATTTTTAAATATCGATACATAACGCGTTTTCGGCAAACAGACCTTTTCAGTGCAATAATACAGTATCGATATTTAAAAATAAAGTGTTTTTGTGTCAAAAGTTTTTAAAATTAAATACGTAAAACAACACTGAAGAAAAACTTTTTTTCTTGAAAATAACAATTTTATGTGAATTTTAGCCATTCAAGAAGATTCGTTTTTTTTTTGCATCTAATTTTTTTATTCATAAGCTTGATTTTTCTACAATTTCTTCTTTTTTTTTTTTTCGAAAAATGATGATTTTTAGCATTAACCTCAAGGTTTGACATTTTTCTCGAATCTCATTTTATTTTTAGTTTTCTTAGAGATTACCTCAAAATTTGAAATATCCTGAATTTTGCTTCTTTTTTCCTTTAGATTCAGCTTAAAGTTCGCGTTTTTTTTTTCGAATCTCAATTTATTTTTTTTTTCAAAAATTACCTTCAAGTTTAAAGACTTTCTGATTTTTTTTCCATGAAGTCAGCTGGAAGTTCAAAATTTTTCTCGAATCTTGTTTTATTTTTATATTTAAAGTGCTTATTTTGTCAAAGTGTCTTAACAACATAAATAATTTTTACAAAATGATTTAAAATTTATTTTAAAGTATTTTACAGTTGGTAAACGGACTCTTGTTTCACACGATTATTTTCTCGTTGCTAACTGGAAGAGTTATCTTTAAGTAATTTAAGGTAGTGCAAAATAGACCTGTTTTTGATTTCATAACAAACACTTAATTTGATTTTATTTCAAAACGTCTTGCTGCCTAAAGTATAACGTATTCGTGATTCAATACCGAATATAAGGAACGGAAAGATGAGATCCGCGTTGTTGCCGAATGCGCGGATCTCATCTGTTTCGAAACGTAACACTTAGATATACACTGGTAGAGCGCTCTCTGCAAAACAAACGTCGAACTGACTTCGTATATGTTGGCCGAAAAAGTGGAAAGATGAGATCCAGGCAAAAATTGGGCAATGCATTCCTGATGGTATCCTGATGTCAAAAAACTCGATATACACGCTAAGAAAGGTGAGATCCGATCGGATCTCACCTTTCCAAAACGGAGCTCACCTTTCCACGAAATGTATATTTTGGATCTCACCTTTCGGAAATATAAATCTATATATATATTCATTAAAAGAGTTTTATTTTATTTTATTTTATTTTTTTCTTCGTTTATATGCCTTAACATTTTGACAATTCAAAATTTTATCTCTACTTTTCGATCTAAAATTTTCAATTGAGTGGGCATATGTAAGGCATAAATCACTTNTGAGTTTTTAACTGGGGCTTGTTTTGATTTAGTAATAACCTGCTTAACGTTCATCACTACAGGCCACACCCAAATACCAAGTCTGAAAACCCCTACCCTATCCTTTCCAAAAACACTTAAGAAGTTGAATTTGGCACAAATGTAGTATTTTTGCCATGAAATAATCATGCGAACACATATTTCTCAAATTATAACTATTTGAGGGTCCTCAAATTATCTTCAAATTTTGTAATCCGCCATTTTGGATCCATTTTGACTCAAATTTAAGTGGTTATATTCTGGTCACAAACTAATCCTACCACAAAGTTTGACCATTCTAGGCCGATTTGGTGATGAGATATGGAAGATTCATGAAATTTCCTGCAGCAATTTCCCCTCCAAAAGCCGTTTTTTGCTCTAACTCCCTCCAAAATCACTGAGAAGCTAAAATCAAAATACGTTTGTCACTTGGGCTCATTTTATCATATGACACAGCAATAAAAATTTTCGACCCCTCCTGTACCCCCACCACTATTTTAGGTTGGTAACCCCGCCTTCCCCCCTCCAACATCATGTATGGAAGTGAATTCGGGATATAGTATACAACTTATCCCCAATAACCATATGAATTCATATTAATTACATTTTTACCAACTTGAGGCTCCTCAAGCTCTACTCAAAATTTTGATAATCCGCCATTTTGAATCCATTTTGATCCAAATTCAAGAGGTCATATTGTGGTCACCAACTAACCTCACACACAAAATTTGACCTCTTTAACTTGATTTGGTGGGGAGATATGGAAGATTCAAGAAATTTCATGACTCAAAACTTCCTCAAAAAGCCGTTTTTGATCTAACTCCTCTCAATATGCACTCAAGAAGCTGAAATTTGGATATGTTAGTATCCGTGACTCACTCTTTCATATGAAATCAAAAACGAAAAATTTGAGCTATTTGCCCCTTCTCCAGCCCCCCTCAAAATTTGAGTGATCCGCCATTTTGAAATTTATCGAAAAAACAAAAAACTATTTTTGCGCATTTTCAAGAAGAGTCCTCACCAAATTTTGAGCGAATTTTATGAATACTCGCCGGCTACGCGTGGGGGAAAAAAAAAATATATATATATATACGTAAATCTATCAAGGTGAGATCCGATTAAAAACTGGGCAACCTGAGATCCGACTCAAAATTTACAAATTATGGAATATATAGGAAGGGTAATTGCTTATTTATAGCATCTGATACATAACCACCATAGAGGGGTAACAAATTCTTAAAATAAATTATTTGAGAAGTTTTGAACAAGGTGAGATCCGTAAGTAAAGTATGGAAAGCTGAGATCTTATACACATATACAACCATTTTTGACGATAACGTTTCGATAAGTCGAGATCCAGCAACGTTGCCATAAATATTGTATGGTAATTTCGTGTATTTTTTTTATTTTATTCAAATCTAATAAAGTATACTTTATTTGAGACAAATGTTCATGTGGACAGTAGGCTAGCAAGTATTTACGTATTAAATATCTATTTTTTTTTCTATTTTTTGAGCGATTATTGCATTTTGATGAACATGTGAAAAATTTTTATGCGTTCATTGTGAGAAGTGAATTTCGATGCAGCCTACTTTTGTAAAATTGAATAAACTATACATGTATAAAACATGGATTTGATGAAAGACGTAGGGAGGAAAGTGGAGAAGTGCACAGAAAGTGATTTACATGAATTTTGCTAAAAATACGGTTAGAGCCATTTTATGGAGTTTCTCAAATATCATTTTTTTTAATAACCTCAAAATAATGGTTCACAAATTTTGAGAGGAGCTGGAGAGAGGGCAAATTCCTTAAAATTTTCGTTTCTTTTTCAGACGAAAAAGTAAGTTGCGGACTTTAACATATCCAAATTTCAGCCTCTTAAGTATATTTTGAGGGGATCTAGGGCAAAAAACAGCTTTTTGAGGAAGTTTTGAGTTATGAAATTTCTTTAATATCTCATATTATCTCCTCATCAAATCAACCAAAAAGTTCAAATATTGTGTGTGGGGTTAGTTTGGCACTATGACCTTTTGAATTAGGGTCAAAATCAATCCAGAATGGCGGATTATCAAAATTTGAATAGAGCTTAAGGAGTCTCAAAAAACGAGGATTTGAAAAATATGAATTTGAATGATTAATAACGATGAGAAGTATGCTGTATGCTAATTTCACATGTGATTTTGAAGCGGAATGAGGAGGGTGGTTGTCCTCAACATTTTGTGGGAGTAAACGAAAAAACGAAAATAAACGGCTTTTGGAGGGGAAATCACAATGTGATATTTCATGAATCTCGCATATTTCCTCATCAAATTAACCTAGAAGGGTCAATCCTTGTGTGTAGATTTGATTGGTGTCAAAATATGAGCCCCTTGAATTTAAGTTGAAATCGATTGTAAATGGATCCCAAATAGCGTATGTCCAAAATTGAGTCAAGCTTGAGAAGCTTTAAGCAACTGAAAAGTATGAACTTTTCCAATTTTGGAGGACAAAAAATTCTACATATTTCAGATTAAACTTCTCGGTGTTTTTAGTACGGATAAGGGGTGATGAATATGGGCTATAAGTTTGAGAAGTTCACTTGACAATATTACCTCCAAATATAATCAAGCCCCGATTAAAAAGTGAGCTCCAGTGATGCGGCATGGCTGCTCACTTTTTTTTCATTTTCAAATAATCTAAGACAGTAGGAAGAGGTTCTCTGATTCAGATATTGAAGTTATATAGAAATGGAATTCACACCTCAATTTTTTTTTTTGGTCAAGTAGGTGTATCAAAATGAAATATATAATAAAATTTTGATTTTTCTGAAAAGAATTCTATGTGAAGTTATCGAAAAAAATATAACAAATCAGCTACCTAAACAACCCAACAACAATAGAAAACCTGTTTAAATTCCTTAAAGCTACCAACCTCCTATCCAAAATCTAAACACCGCCTCTGGCCTTCGTTGCAGAATACGGCAAGTTAATGGAAAAAAGTAAAGTAAAGTTTTTAAAATAAAATAATTAAAAAATAAAACACAAAAGTTAAACTTTGTTCGTAAAGTAAATTCTTTAAAATTTGTATAGCATGGCAGTTTTCCCAGAATTATAATTCTATACATTTTTGCAAATTTTGAGGAAATACCTCTCTCCCCTCAGGGAATAAATGGGCATTTTAGAACAATTGCAGCTTTTATTTCAGGATTTATAGCGTAAATTATGTCAAGAAAAACAGCTAATAGTGAGTAATTTTTGAGACTTTAGAAAAGCATAAATACAAATGGGAAAACTTCAAGCTCCGCTCGACACGTGTTAATATTATTCTTAAGTTATGAAATTTTTAAAGGTTTATTTTGAGTCCAAAATGAATAACTTGAGGGGGAGTGAGCATGAAAATTCGACATCTTGAAATATGGTGCTACCTTAAGGGACAGTATAAATGTGTATTCGCTTTATGTATTTAAAACTTGATATTTAATTTTTTTCTTGTTTTTCTCCCTGGTTGTTAATTTTTTCCGGCAAAGTGAGCACGTGCTCTCGCAAATAATAACAGTTTTTAATTTTAAAGCTTTCGACACAAAAAAACTTTATTTTTAAATATCGATACATAACGCGTTTTCGGCAAACAGACCTTTTCAGTGCAATAATACAGTATCGATATTTAAAAATAAAGTGTTTTTGTGTCAAAAGTTTTTAAAATTAAATACGTAAAACAACACTGAAGAAAAACTTTTTTTCTTGAAAATAACAATTTTATGTGAATTTTAGCCATTCAAGAAGATTCGTTTTTTTTTTGCATCTAATTTTTTTATTCATAAGCTTGATTTTTCTACAATTTCTTCTTGTTTTTTTTTTTCGAAAAATGATGATTTTTAGCATTAACCTCAAGGTTTGACATTTTTCTCGAATCTCATTTTATTTTTAGTTTTCTTAGAGATTACCTCAAAATTTGAAATATCCTGAATTTTGCTTCTCTTTTTCCTTTAGATTCAGCTTAAAGTTCGCGTTTTTTTTTTCGAATCTCAATTTATTTTTAGTTTTTCAAAGATTACCTTCAAGTTTAAAGACTTTCTGATTTTTTTTTCCATGAAGTCAGCTGGAAGTTCAAAATTTTTCTCGAATCTTGTTTTATTTTTATATTTAAAGTGCTTATTTTGTCAAAGTGTCTTAACAACATAAATAATTTTTACAAAATGATTTAAAATTTATTTTAAAGTATTTTACAGTTGGTAAACGGACTCTTGTTTCACACGATTATTTTCTCGTTGCTAACTGGAAGAGTTATCTTTAAGTAATTTAAGGTAGTGCAAAATAGACCTGTTTTTGATTTCATAACAAACACTTAATTTGATTTTATTTCAAAACGTCTTGCTGCCTAAAGTATAACGTATTCGTGATTCAATACCGAATATAAGGAACGGAAAGATGAGATCCGCGTTGTTGCCGAATGCGCGGATCTCATCTGTTTCGAAACGTAACACTTAGATATACTCTGGTAGAGCGCTCTCTGCAAAACAAACGTCGAACTGACTTCGTATATGTTGGCCGAAAAAGTGGAAAGATGAGATCCGGGCAAAAATTGGGCAATGCATTCCTGATGGTATCCTGATGTCAAAAAACTCGATATACACGCTAAGAAAGGTGAGATCCGATTTCGGATCTCACCTTTCCAAAACGGAGCTCACCTTTCCACGAAATGTGTATTTTGGATCTCACCTTTCGGAAATATAAATCTATATATATATATATACCAAAAAGTTGGACATTTGCCAGATGATTACAAATGGTCTAAAACGCAAAGATTTGAAGACCCCACCCTCCCCGGACCTTCCCTTCCCAAATCAGGTAGGCTGTAATAGCTATCGTTTTGTTAAAAACTCAGCTAAAAATTGGTACCTAATTTAGGAAATTTTTGGAGCTTCACAATGGCGCAATATAATAGTAATGCGAGACCGCAGAATTAAGAAATGCGATGCAAATGGCGTTCTATCGTTACTCATATCATTATTTTTCTCTATTACACACCTGATAATTACAAATTAGGTACCTAGTACCTACCTATACCCACAAACTGAACTAAACGCCCTAAAAATATCACCTAGTTGTTTACTTAAAGTGAATTTCTTTTACGTATAAAAAATTTTCTATTTGACGAGTTATTTTTACTATGTTGAGTTACAATTTCGACATCGTAATTATTGCTTCGAAATTTTCGCGAAGAATAAAATACTTTTTTGATAATCATTCTCCGCGTTCAAACTAGAAAATCTTTTGTAGTCCATACTGATGTTTTTATGTAGCATACTTCATCTCTGGGCGACTCAATTAAAATTTGGTAGCGAACTTGTTCATCTTCATGAACTTTTGAGAATTATTTAGTTACACACAGATTGCTTTTCTTATTTCTGAGGCTAGAGCTTCTGTCTTCATTTTTACGTAATCTATAATCATTATATTATACATAATTATGTTTATATTTAAAATTTTTGAAATTAATTTTTCTCTTTTAAACATTCATTAATGATGAACGTAACTTTAGTTTGGTCTAAGGGCGGCTTTCCACCACCACCACTGAGACTGCTACCCCGCAATTCCTCTTCGGTGAAAATTACTTTCATCATGTCAGCCACCAACTTATTGCTTGTAGTGGAGTTGTGATCACAGCGTTTAAAAATTTTCTAAAATATTGCAATTGATATTTCAATATTATATCATAGTAATATAGGAAGAGGTAATATTATAAGTAGTTTAAAAATAAAATATTTTTTTTTTTAGCATTGGGTGAAGCAAAGATTATCAGCTTATAACTTTGAATTCTTATATTTAGATTCAGGTACATTACTAATAGTTGAGATCCTTAGTTGAAGTCTGCAACTTTCGTTTTTTTGGCTCATTTGAAATGACATTATTTACAATTTTGAAAAAATATAATAAATTGCATTAAAGAGTTCGACCATTTACAGTGAAGTATTAAATGCTGGTCTGTGATTGGTTAGAACGCCTACAAACTTCCGACCTAATGTAAATACCTTCTTTTCATAGCTTGAGATGGCATCATCAAAATTTGAACTTTTGATTTTTAAAGACCTACATTAGATAATTATTTATAAATAAATTAATAAATCATAAAAAAATAATATTAAAGTTTATTAATAAATTAAAAAAAAAAAAGTTAAATTTAATATTTAAAAAATAAATTAGATTAACTAAGCAAATTTTCATATTCTTAATTGTTTATTCAGTAAATGTTCTCAATCTCTCTCCATGTTTCTCAGCAACAATGAACGAAATGGAACAGAACAGAACAAAAGGGAACAAAAGAAATGGAACAGAATAAAACAAAACAGAACTAAAGAAATGGAATAGAGTTGTTATAGTAACTGGTCTGGGTTCTGATTGGTTATATGTTACGCGGGTAATAACCAATCATAAAGCTAGAATGTGATAAAATGTAGGTAGTTTCATTTCTACCTTCCTAAATAACATCGTTCAGTTTTCAGTGAACGACTGAAATTCGTTTGTGATTTGAATTATCAGCTGAGTTGTGTTTTTATTTTACGAGTTATTCGAGGTAATTTATCACATTCCAACTTGCTGATTGGTTGTTACACGCGTGACGTATGACCAATTAGAACATACACCAGTCATTATAAATACTCTATGGAACAGAACAGAACAAAATAGAACATAAGAAAGGGAATGGAACAGAACAAAATAGAATAAATTATTTTAACAAAGCCAGAACAGAACGATAAAATTGATATTCTTTTGAGTAAAAGAATAGAATGGAACAAAACAGTCGTTTTGTTCTCCAGCTCTGGGTGTAGAAAATATTTTTAAATTGACAAACATTTGCAATTTGAATCTTTCTCGCTTTTTTCGATTTCCATCTGATTGAGCTCTGTTAATTGTATGGATTTCCCTAAACTGCTTTGATCATTGAGTATATTATGTAAAATGCACGCGTTTACTAAGAATTTGTTTATTCTTTGTTTTGTTTGTTATAAATTCTGCTTCTACTGACAGTGAGTGGAGTAAAAGTAGGTGCATCATGCATCGACTTGAGATTCTGAGAATAGATTTGGAGAGTTGAACTCGGAGCAGTATTCTTTTTAAAGTCGTTTGCTTTTCAGAAAGTTGAAGTTTTGAACTTCAAGTTTTAAGAAGGTTTCAGTGAATGGATATAATTATTTCGAAATTTCTGAATAAAAGGAGCATAATAACAAGGGCTGTATTGATTTTCATGTTGATCTATTCCAAGAACAATGAGCTTTTGAGTTTTCAATTTTTAGGCAGTTTAGTTCTTTCTCCTATTATAACTGCAGCGAAAGTGAATGTTTCGTTCCTTTGTAAAATTTGAAAAGTTTTGATAATTTTTCATTTATAAGGCGCAAATGATGCGTTACAGGGAAATGGATGTCACTAGATGATGCAAAATTTCATGCTCTACAATTTCTATTGTCATTACTTTTTCACGCAAATTCATAATCTCAGGGGCGTAACTAAGGGGCGGGGGATAGGAGGAGCTTCCCCCCAGGTGTTTTGAAAAGTTGAGAAATTTATAATTGTTCAACGCTGAAATTGGGAAATTGAATTTCTTTTGGGAAAATAAGAACTCGAATAAATTCGAACTGATGCCAACTTATATCATGTATAGCGCACAACCAGGGACGTAGTCTCTTGGCTTTTGGAAAGTTGGTAAATTTGGAGTTTTAGCGTAAAGTTGGTAAACCTGACCACTTACCAGTATTATTACAGCTATTTTAAAATTTTTTGAAGACTAAAAAAAAATTGGCAATTTTCGGTTTTCTCCCCCCCCCCCTCTGGAAAATGTCCTCGGTACGTCCCTGCATAATCTTCGTCGATAAGTTTGTAATTAGTTAATTTTATTATGAAGTAAAGCAGTTCACTACTTACATATACTTGTACCGTTGTGCCGAGTTTAATTTGTGGTTTTGTGTTAGAAGTGATTTTATGGTCTGTTGTTGGATTTCGCTTGTTCGCATGATTGTTAACTTATTCGCTTCGATATCGATTAAATTGTTTATTTTATTATTAAACGCTTTTATAGAATAGTTAGATTTCTAAGTGCATTTTTGATATTCTACATCCTTCATCTAATTCAAACTATAGTTCCAGGAATGAACGATGGTGTTGAGTTTTGTATGCGTATTTTCACAAGTTTTATTCGTACCGTCATATTTTTCAACTCGCTTTATTATCCAATAACTCGAAACTCTCTTCATACTATTCGCAGCATTCGCACGTTATGTTGGTTAACGTTGTAAACGAATTTTTTACCCTTTTGGTATTCAGCTACATGTGATAGTGAAAAGGTAACAGCAGGCATGATCGTTACACGAAACTTATTCGGTTTACGATTTTTATGGCTTACACACGATACTTTTATTCTCATCTGAGGTGAAAAATAAGACTCACTTACACACCATAGAGTTCATTAGAACTGTACCACGTGATTCCTGAGTCTTCCTTACCTATCTCTTATCACGAGTGAAAAACTGCGTTAACGAATTCGTTGTCGAGAACGTCAATACTTGTTGCTTTTTTTTCAATGTCATTGCTTCATCGGAAAAATGCATCGACCTAAGGCCTGCCAGCGAAACGGTTCATAGTATTGCTAAACAAACACCATATAACAGGTGTAGTTAAGTTGTACAATATACGAATGGAAAGGAAAGAAAAAACGCGAAGAAAGGAATGGGAAAAAATAAATTGGAACATTATAAATTCAAATTAAAAATTACCATGATGATTTCCTGTCATTGTATTGTGTACGTATTGTGTGTCATATTTACGTTTGTAATTAGTTTGATGCAATATGTTCGCGTGTATAATGATTTTTCATTTTTTTTTTTTTTTTTTTTGAAATTCATCATTTTGGTTTTTTAATTTGTAGTTAATTGTTGCTTGGAAAGCTGTATGCAAAGGAATCGAAATATTTTTTTCATTATTTGGAAATTTGATTGATAACTTTTCGATTCTTATTATCCAAAAAAATATTTCAAATAGTTTTTTAAATTCGTATTTTTTTCTTCAACATGTACCTCTGTATCATGGAAATTTATAGTCTTAGCGAATATAAAATGAATGGAAATCTATTTCTGGAATTCAGCAAATTGTTAACGACCGATTTTATCTCAATATTTTTTGGTTTTTGGTTAGGTACCTACATGAAATAAACAAGCTTTTCGTTTGTGACGTGCGACGATGTTTTTTTTTACAACTCTTGTATTTTTAAACGACCAAGTAAACATTTCTTTTGATAATGTATTTCAATGAAAGTAAAAAAATAAAAATTTCATTACTTACGTATAAAGTTGCGTGAGATTACGTTTTATATCAGTTGTACGGAATGCCAACCATCTGCGTCTTTATTAGCGTTCAAATTGTCGGAAAAATTTCATATTATGATGAATGGAATAGCGGTTTCTTATTGTTTACCTCTGTTTGCGCAGATATTAATTTGTTTTCACGAGGAAATTAGTTTTTTAAAGAATTTTTCCATTTAAGGAAAGACAAAAACATCTTTATTATTTTAGATATTTTTTCTCTCTCCCTTTTTCCGCCAATGGAATATTTCGAGTTGGGGACTTTTATTCAAATTTTGGCATTAGGTAATAGAAAAAGGTCCCAATTTCATTCTTTGTTATTCAAATGACATTTTATTTTTTGGATTTGATATGTGTAGAATTTTTAGAACCCTGAACTTAGTGAAGAATATTTACGTGGTGTGAAGGACGATAAAAATCAATTTTCCATTCTGTTCTTCAGATAAAATTTCCATTCAGGATTTCCGCGACGAGGAAATTTTGCAACGAAATGAACCATTTCCGCCTTTCAACGATTCCTGAAAAGATATACAATGATGTTTAGGATTCCTGCAGGTACAACAGCTCATAAAAAATATTCTGGTTGACCTGCAAAATGTTCTTTAACTTTCAAGGCATTCGTTAAATAGGAAGGAAGAGTATGTAAATTTGGAATTTAATTTTGACTGAAACACCAAATGAGATTGTGATCAAATTTTTTTTTTGATTTTTCTCGTGCATTCAAATTTGATTGTAATTCGATTACCTACGTAACATTAAATTTTTGAAATTTGCTTAAATTTCTAGTCATCTTTTTAATGAAAAATTAATTTATTGATCATCGCTTGAAAAGTAATAAGAGAATATTTATATCATGGCGGATGTCTTCGAAGTTGAGGAAAGCTTAATATATCCAAGTAGTTGAAGAAATGTAGGCTCGTGTAATTTCTTGGATTGATTATTATAACATATACCAATTTCATCTTGACGAGTAATTTTGAAAGAGGTTCATAAATAGGGTTTCATGACTAAAGTATGGTGATAAAAAAATTCTTAGTTCAGATTTGATGTGAATAATAAAAAGAATTTTTTGAATAAATTATACCGAACGAAAAAATTTTTCATTTATTGTAAAATATATACAACTTTTCGCCTACTTGGTACGCAGTAGGCGAAACTTCGAGTACATTTTGCAATAGCTAAAAAATGTTTCGTTCGGTAGCTATAATGCATTCAAAAAAAAAAAATTTCATTAAAAATTCAGAGATTTTTTATTATGGCGAAACATCATGTATATCTTACAAATTATAATGAATAAAAAATATGTCATTCAGGATAATTTATACAAAACTATCTTTTAATGAAAATTCAGAAATTTCTCACTATGGTTTTGCATTTTAGAATTGGCTCATTAATTTCAGCCTAGAGTTATAAGACATTTCAAGCTCAAAACAGCTTTTGAAGGAGAATCTGTAATCGTAATTTCAACCTTCACATTCGTTCCCGAAATGATTGTATACCAACTTATCATATCAGTGCATAACCATTACGTACATATACATTATTAAGCGTTAATATTGTACTTACATTTTATTAGAATCCATTTTTTCATTGCCCAAAATCGATTTTAATATTAGATTCGGAATATGCTATAAATAAAAATATACAACAAGATTTATGGAACTTGGAGTTCAAGAATTACATTGATGCCTAGTAAAAACTTGACGTCTATTTTCTCTGCAAACGTAAAAATTGAAAAAAAGCCCGACAAGGTAATTATTTGTGATAAGAAACCATAAATGATAGAATAATATTACAATAAATTCCGCGCATGCGTACTACGAATTTCGCGACTTGTATGTTGGGGACACCGTTTTACATTATACTTATGCATTCATTGGCAGTCTATATATTAAAGTCAATGGATGGACCGAGCAAGCAACAAGCAAATGCCAACCCAAAAACGGTGATACATTACACAGATTTTCTCAGAACACTCGTGACTAAATTCTAAATGCGCATGCGCAAATTATTTCGCGTTAATAGTGCGGCAAGGGGACATCGATAGTATTGCTTAAAATCAGAATAACATGAATGTGATAAAGGACTTCAGGCATGCGCAAGATATAAAGTTGCAACGAGTTTTTAGACTCTGATGCATGTAATGCTTCACCGCAGTTTTCCTTCACGTAACTCGGTCCATCTAGTATGTAGTCAAAGGTACAAACCAATTTTTTGTTCGTTGCGAACATGCGCTGCGCCTCGAACGCGCCTAGTACAAACAAATTGAAAATTTTTTAGCTGAATTTTTGATGAAAAGGTAAGCTGTTGTAGCTGATAATAATATGAACTTCCTATATTATTTTTTTTTAACAAAACCAAAAAAAAAAAATTACTGCACTCCCTACATGCATTTTTTGGAAATTATCAGGGAAAATATCTTCATGTCTTAAGTGATATAGGGAGAAATAGTGGTGACGTCAAAAATCACATGACTAGAAGAGAAGAAAACCGATAACGCTGAAAGGGAATTCGTAATAGACTGATCGCGAATGGTTTTATATAGTTTTATTTCAATTTATTACTCGACTTCTCAATTATGTTATCAAAGTAATGTTTTTGCGATGAAGTATTTCAAATTCAAAATATGATATTAATTTGAACGTAAGCATTTAATATTTTAAAACGGTTCTGTGGTATCCGTTAATTAAATTCAAAAATCAACGATGATGGGAACTCCTGTGCGGGTCGCAGGAAAGGCCTTCTTTTCAAAAGCCGAAAGATTTGTAGTGTGCCACAATGCAGCAACAGGTTAGAAAGCGTAAAAAAGTTTAATACATGGTTTGAAAGTGAAAACTAAGTATATACTGTTACGAATAAGTAAATGAAAAACTCCTTTGCTTTAAGACCATTTTAATACAACTAAAACAAGAACAAAAATAATGGATTTAGTTTGCAACACATAAGATACGAGGCAACAGTGTTGCCGGATTACAAATCAAAGATTGCATAATACACAAACGACATTATTTTACAGCCCCCTTCAATCTTTGATTACTACATATATATATATATCTATAAATGAACAAGAAAATATTAAACTTTTATACAAAGATTACATCAATACAATAATTAATGATAATGACCGAAACGACAAAAAATAATATTCCATAATGACAAAATAATACACTATTGCCTTAAACCAACATACTTTAAAAATTCATTAAACGCAGTTATGCCTAAACCTTTTGTAAGCCCATCTGCCTGCTGATTGTGGGAGTTAACATAAACAAGACATAAAAATTTAGAAACTACTAAATTCTTCACAAAATGATATTTCACATCAATATGCTTAGTATTTAGTGCTCAGCATGTTCGATGATATAAAAATAAAGTATTTCTTAGAATGGAATGTGGAGAAGATCGATAGGCAAAATCAACTCTTGATTACTTTAATGAAATTAAAACTAAACGTCACACATTATGAATTGAGTTTATGGTTCAATTATAGTCTGACTACGATTAGAAATATATTCATGACGTGGTTACATTTGTTACATGCATTACTATTTAGATCGCATGAGTACTGTGCCTTCAAGACATAAAAACAAACGTAGTTTACCAGCTTGTGTTCATCCATTCCCAAATACTAGAATTGTGATTGATTCTACAGAATTATATATAGAAGTTCCTAAAAATTTGACGGAGCAAAATAAAACATTCAGTAATTACAAGCATAGATGTACCTTTAAAGGTCTTATTGGAATTGCCCTCCCTTGCAAAAAAAACACTACTAGTAACTAGAAATCACTACTAATAACTACTAGTAACTACAAGTAAACTAGTAGTTAAATAAACGAATAGTAGTGAATTGTTACTAGTTACTAGTAGTTCAGTAGCAGAATACTAATATCTCACTACTAGTAGTAGTTTGTGATTGCAAGTTCATGAATAGAGTAGTAGTTTTTCACTACTTGTACTATGATGATTACTTTATTTTACTACTGGTTGTAGTTCTTGATTATAAGTTTAACAATAGAGAACTAGTTTACCACTACTAGCAATCCAAATAAACACTAGTTCTTGAATAGAATAGTAGTTTGTTACTGCTAGTGCTTCTCCTGATTGCAAGTTGAAGAATGAAATGTAAGTTATAGTAGTGAGAAACCATTATTTCATTCTTCAATTAGGTATAGTTTTCATGAGGAATAATAGTACTCAAGATAGCAACTGCTAGTTATACTAGTAATAAATAGAGCAACTAGTAGTTTGCAGTTGACTAGTAGTAGGTACTTAAGATATTAATGATTACTAGTATTCTACTAGTAGTCTACGTATCACTTTGCTTCTCTTAGATGAAATGTGTTGCAGTAATGCATATAAGGAAGAGTTTAATTTAACTGTAATTGAAGCACTTCCACCAACAAACTTAAGGACTGTTTGCACATGTTGTGTGAACCAATGGTTTGAATGCATCCTTGGGTGCGTTGTAAAGTTTTGAAAACCATTTTCCATCTTAGACGATAAGAAAATGAATGGTAATCAGGACTTCCAGTTAAATATAAGTATTAATTACTACTAGTATTTAGTAGTAGTGCTTTTCAATATTAATTACTACAAGTTACTAGTAGTGGTCACTTCTAATAAGCACTTGTAGTGACCACTACTAGTAACTTGTAGTGATTAATATTGAAAAATACTACTACTAAGTACTGGTAGTGATCATTACTAGTTACTAGTAGTGTTTTTTTTGCAAGGGCTAAACGGTGTTATTACTTATAGAAGTGATCTATTTACAGGTAAATGAAGATAATTATATCATTCCTGGTTGGTAATAGTTCTTCAATTCATTTCGTTTGTTTTTGCTTAGGAAATACCAGTGATAAAGAAATTGTAAGAAGATGTGGAATTTTAAACATTTTTGAACGCGGAGATATGATCTTAGCAGATAAAGGATTTCTAATTGAGGACTTATTACCAAATGGTGTAACTTGTAATATTCCACCTTTCTTAAATACACTGCAGTTTACTGAATCAGAAGTCAATGAAACTCGTAACATTGTTAAGGCAAGAATTCACGTAAAAGAGCAATAGAACGAGTTAAGATATTTAAAACTCGTAGTCTTATCCTTGCTTTTTTAAGAGACTACGCTAATATCATATGGCAAACATGTATTGCTCTAACAAATTTAGATGGCCCGTTGATACAAGAAGTTCAGCACCTTTATAGTGATATAGAGAGTATTAATTCTTAGCTGTATAAAATTAAAAATACAATGATTTTATTTTCAAAATAAACTTCATTAAATTTACGAATTTATAATATAAGGGATGTAATGTTGAACATAGAATGAATATAAATGATTTAAATTTTCCGACCACTCAGGATTTTTCATTATTTTCATGATTATATTATCAGTTGGTGTCCAAACTATAAAATAACACGCAAGTTTTCCGGTAATGTGTAGATTGCCTTGTATTTGATGATAATAGTCGTGTTCTTCATTGATTATAATATTATCTCCACTCTTCTTAATTAAATACTTTTCTTTCAAAATTACTAGCGGTAAGTCGGTACTGTCGTTCTTCAAACCACCTTAGGTTACTTCGTTGTCCTCGCGTCTCTTTTTCAATTTGTTGTACTTTTTTTGATTCTGAATCATATGGTTTATAAGATTTCCCCTGATGTAATTCCTTTATACAGCAGCCTTCTTTTAGTCCTTACACGACAAGTCCATAGAGGAAACATTATAATGTAAGAAAAAAAGTACTGCTCCTATATGGTGGCACACAACCTCTCCTCTAGGACATGAGCATTTTGCCATTTCAATAATCTCGTTTAGATCCAAATCTATAAAAAGATGAAATGTTCAAAATTAATTTTGCATACAGTTCTGTAATAAATATTATAATTATTTTAATATATTTTATAACATACCTGTACATCATAAACTTTATTACGTTGAGATGCTGCAACTTTACCCGTAACATATATGAAGTCTCCATCATAACTCACGTTTACAACATGATTACTTCGATAAGCGTTTTCGGCTTTTAAAAAAATACTTTCGTCATTATGATTTTAAAAAAAATCTAAAATTGAGCTTATTTTCAATACTGCCTTCCGACTCATAATTAATTAATTATCGAATTAGTTCTACACTTCTATCGTTTGTTCAACTTAATCACCCTTTCAGCTCTATCAGCTGAGTAGTGTTCATGTAGTCACGTGACTTTTGACGTTACACTTTTTCTCCCTATAGAGTATTTATAATGACTGGTCTATGTTCTAATTGGTCATATGTTACGTGCGTAATGACCAATCATAACGCTAGAATGTGATAAAATGTAGGTAATTTCATTTCTACCTTCCTAAATAATATCGTTCAGTTTTCAGTGAACGACTAAAATTCGTTTGTGATTTGAATCATCAGCTAATTTGTGTTATTATTTACGAGTTAGTCGATTCCGACTTGCTGATTGGTTGTTACAAGCGTGACGTATGACCAATTAGAACCTAGACCAGTTATTATAAATACTCTATAGAGAGCGAATCTCTTTCCCAGCCCCTTGTTCATTTAGCCACAATGACTTAATATATTTACCATCAACATCATTAAGTACTAAGCAAATTGTGTGCTTGAACATAATTATTAGGTAGAATAATTTTCCCAGATAACAGTGCAGAATTTGAATTTTTCAGAAGATCACGAGAATCAGGAAACACGAAAATTCTGCGTTCTTCAAATTCAAAGTAATTTTTCAATATACCTTTCTCAATTACTTCGCAGCTGAACTGCTTCCACAAATTTCTATTATTTTGTCCCATATCGGACAGAACGCAATAACAGTAATTGAATTTTTTTATCAATCTTTTCTTACTTATTTAAAAATTGCTTAATATTTTACTCATATTTTGGTTGTTCTTATTACATAATTATTCTTAAATACATATCAAAATTATTTGAAAATCAACACAATGTATTTTCTTTAAAAAAAAGTCATTGTTATGAGAAAATGAGAGTATAAACGAAAGTAATGAAACTGATTAAACGTTGATAAGATAACTGTGCTTCAAAATGGTGGCTCGAGAGTACCCATAGTTTACTATAGTATCCTTACTTTTACTTTTACTACCCAGCATTTTTCTAGCCCCGCAGGCTCAGCTTGTACGTTTACCTTTTGACCTACTTGAAAGACCATTAGCCTGATCTTGAGTCTTACGAATATCGTTTATGAATACCTTTCGCTACAATTCTGTGAAAAAAATCTTCAATTTGTTTTGGCAGTTATATCAGTTTGACTTACGCGAGTTAGCTTAAAAAATGAATGCGAATATATTACTCATCTATATCAGTAGCAGCAACAAATTGACAATTATATGTTACCGAGGAGGAACTTGAGAGATACCTTATGATAACTCGCACCTATTATATCGACTAAATCGAATGTTCTGGAAACACTTGGATCGAGGCTCCAGCTCGCACGTGTATACATAACGCTTTGCCAAATTAGCTAGAATTGCTTTTAAGGCTTTACCGCCTTCACTTATCACCCTCCAAACTAACACCGGAGACAAAATACTTCGAAGAATGCTGGCATAATTTTCCGCATATAAGTGGCGGATCCCCTTATCCCTTTGTGAAGAATATTTGACGCGCATATTGTGCATAAAGGTAGTCTAATAAGAAAAGGAAACCATATTGGTGTCTCTTGTCATCAAATGCGTCATCAATGGAAAAAGGAAAGATTGGAAGCGCCATCTCGTATCACTTACAGTATGTACGTGGAAAACGACTTAATGTTGGTGTTTTCATGTAAGCTCCTCGCGGAGGTAATTAATTCGTCATTTTTCTCGCCTACAGGTACGTGGCCGCGCAGCTCCCATTATGCGGTCATACATTAAGGTTTCATAAATAATGTATGACGATGGAAGTGAAAAAACAGACGCTCATTCGGTTGCTCAGCTGGACATCGTATTACCAGTGCGCGATTCTCGAGAAACCGTTGTGTTAAACGGATGTAACGATGACAATTAACCATAATTAGATATCATTCGAATAAACGTAAATCGTATATTTATGCGACACTTGTTTAGTGCTTTTTTCAGCGTTTTAATTTGGTTATTTTGTCATCGGCTTATACTTTTTTATGTATGTCTTCGAGAAAAACACCTCTCTGGCATATTTAACGCGTAAAATCTAAAAAATGATTTTAGCTATTTAACGAAACGACATTGTGTCAGGTATCGGATATTTGGCGCTAGTACGCTGCTTTCATAACCTAAAAACATCCTATCTCAATCGTTAGTCGCACAATCATGATTAATCAAATGAACGGCTGTTTACCAAATGAAAACACCTTCTTGGAAATGCAGAAAGCGGAGTACCTCAGATCGGCTGATTTGAAGGATGTGCCGCGTTTTCAACGAGGTAATTATTACAGTTATTTACCGATAAGGGCTCATATAGATATAGTTAATCAATTCGAGATATGTAATGAAATGTCAGTGAAGTCCAATTGATGCTTTCATATCCGGTGTCATTTCACTCGACACTGTGAATTCAACTAGTGTATATATTTCGTAAAAAATTGACTTCTCGTTTAACCGTTTTAACGTCAAACGAGAAAAACGCGCTTTTTCCATCTTCCTTTTTTTATTATTATACTCAAAAGGGGGAAAAGTGCAAAAAATGAAAAAGGAAATCATTTGCAATCGCAGCAAACAGAGAGAGAAAAATTAAATGGCGTCTGGAATGCTTATTTATATTTCGATGAAAATAAATAGAATCGGGAAATAAGTTTCGCAACAAAGCGTACCGAATGAGCCTCGAATAGCCTACGTAATACTGAAAAAGTAAATTTTAAATTACAAAGTAAGTATTGCTCGTGTAACGATAAAAGAGAATTTCGTAATTGTCCATACGTCAACCTTCTCATCGGGAGTGTTTTTCGCTTAAGTAATACAACAACCTTGAAAGACTCGTGATAAAGGTGTACAAGTATTAAAAAATTCTGGCGCATTAGTCTTGCCAAATAATTTAAGCCGAGTTCTTTACATAAGATCACTGGATGAGTGAAATGATTCGAGAAAACAAAATCATTGTCGTGTCACTCATGGCTCAACCTGAAGGAATGATATTGAAATTCCTTCCTAGTCTACTCCGGATTCTTGTTGAGAATTGGAATTTCTCTTGATCGTCAAGATATCGATTGTCCACATTCTAATACACGCAACCGAGATAAATCGCCATCATGATATAATACAGTTCTCATAAGAATACTGTAATTGAATCATGATACGGTAGAAGAAGGGGGGGGTACTATGAACCCTCTATGGATGTATCGTCGATGCTATGTACTTAAAGTCTGCATTGAGATTAGAATGTTAGATTGATCTTCTTATTGGAAAGCTTTTTCGAAATTTCTGTTGAAAAAGCAAACTTCGAAAATATCAAGAGGTGGAAAATTCTTGAAATCTATATTTCAAGAATTTTTTTCAAATATTAAAATTTGGAGAATATTAAATTAGAAATTAAAAGTAATTGAAAACTCTCAACATTGATATTTATCGAATATCATAGTTAGATTAAACGTGGGAAAAATTATTGCTGAAGTCACTCAACAACTAGTACTTCTTGAAAAGATATTTCTAGGGGAATAAATCCATGTTGGAGAATAATTTTTTCTGGTCATATGTCTATACATGCACTTGGGAAACAAAATAAATTATTGTTTTCCATTCCACACACCCGAAGGACAAAAGAATGTATATTGGAGGCAATAAAAGCAGGTGGTAATAAAATTACTTCCTTTTTTGATTTTTATTTAACATCAAGGCAGGGACCAAAAAAAGTTTAATCAGTAATAAAAGCAGGTTATAAAAATTCCTTAATTGTTAAAACTTCGCATAACACAAAGACAGTAAGCAATTTAAAGAGGTAATAAAAGCAGATAACAAAAATATTCCTTTATTATTCAATAGCTATTCAATAGCAATGGCTATGAATGGGAGTGAGATAAAATGAAGAAGTAATAAAAGGAGGTAGGTAACAAAAAATTCCTTTATTGTTAAAACTTCATGTAACACAAAGGCAGTATGGAATTCAAAGAGGTGATAAAAGTAGATAATAAATATATTCCTTTATTATTTAATAGCACTGGCTATGATGCAAGGGAAACAAAATGAAGAAGTAATAAAAGGAGGCAGGTAATGGAAATATGTAATGTTCAATGCCTATAAATTTGTAGCTCTATCTTACCTTATTTCTTGTTTCAAAGTAGGTGGAAAATATTAAAGTTGAGTGAAAGAATCAGTTGGAAGATATTCATATGAATGTATTTTTTTTTTTTTAATAATTTACTTCCCTAGGTTTACAAATTTTTATTATTTTTTCATTTCCTTTATTTACAAATATATTAAAATAAAGATGATCAAAAATTACTAAATTTTATATATTAATAGAATTTTATTCCTCATTCTTCAACATATTATAAATTGAAATGTTACCTGAAAGCGAAATGCCAAAGTTAGTTTAATAAAATGAGTTATTAGTCCAACTACCGATTGTTCATTATGATTAAGTGAAATTTTGTGATTAGATTTTAAACTGAAAATTATGATAGCGGGGAATTATTGTTGGAGTAATTAGATCTATTAGTGATGTTTTTAGAATTAAATAAATTAGCACTTCACTCACTCCGCTTCTTGTTGCCCCTTCCCTCTGCTTGTTTTCAAGATTCTAAAATATTTTATTACTTCATCACTTCATGAAAACACTTTCATCAGGTAATTGAGTTTTTTGTACTCATGTTTTGTATTTTATGGATTTGAAACTCAGGGATTAGATTTTAAACTGAAAATTATGATAGCGGGGAATTATTGTTGGAGTAATTAGATCTATTAGTGATGTTTTTAGAATTAAATAAATTAGCACTTCACTCACTCCGCTTCTTGTTGCCCCTTCCCCCTGCTTGTTTTCAAGATTCTAAAATATTTTATTACTTCATCACTTTATGAAAACACTTTCATCAGGTAACTGAGTTTTTTTTATGTACTAATATTTTATATTTTATGGATTTGAAACTCAGGGATTCTAAAAATATTTCAATGAAAGTTATAATTTTCTCTCGATATTGATTTATGATTTTTGACACTTTGGGAGGGCAGTGAGAAAAAGAATGTTATTTTGTGCGCCCTTTCTATTTTCTTGTTTTTGTTATTTCATGCCTTCATGTCCTCTTCGTGATTTCGTCTCTTTTTTTTTTTTATTGTTGTTTAATCTCAATTTATTATTATTCGGGTTACTCATCAAATCCAATATTTTCTGTAGGGAATTTAGTAGACTTGGTGCATTGTGGTGTTGCATAACAAGTAATCAGGCGTAACGTGCAGTAAATTTATGAATGTTTTGAATTGTTAGGATTTCAACCTATATATTTATCACATAATATTTGAATTTTTACTGCACTTCAGTGCCGGTTTTAGGACCGCTGATGGGGGGGGGGGGTTCAGATCCATAAAGTCAACAGAAAAGATAGTAAATTGTTTAAGTTACCAAAAAGTTTGTTCAAACACCTACAAAAAAAAGAAGATAAAATAAGCTGTTGGGTGCCCCCCCCCCCTTGAAACCGGCTATGCTCCACTTAATTTTATATTTTCAATAAAAATAAATAACTGTTTTTGTTGGACACCGAAACAAAAACCAAAAACAGAATCATTGTTTTTGCAGTTCGACATTCCTGATATTGATTTAAATTTTTTATTTTATTATTATTATTATTATTTTTTTTTTTTTTGCAAAAAAATTTGAAATTGAATAACCTCGCCCCATCCCGTGCACAAAAATTTATAAACAATACTTGGAGAGAAATCCTAACTTGCCGCACATGCGAATGGTTTTTAAATTTTGGTCAATTATGCTGTTATGGTATTAAAAATAAAAAACCAAATACGAATAAGAGGTCTATAGAAAATTTGAAGAAAAATCCAAAAATAAAATTTGGTATTTCACAATTGGGGAGTAGAATTATTTTTATAGTAAATTTTCGATTTTAAATAAAAATCTCAATTTTTGAGAATTAACCGTTTATATTTCTGCGTAATATTTTGAACATATAAATTCTTAAGATTATAGTTAAATTTAAATAAAATATTATTTTTTTTTATTTAATAAATTTATATAAGTTCTTAATATAATTGTTATTCTTGAAGAAATTAAGATTAATTAAAGCTATAAAAAATTTAATTTAAATATTTTTAAATTATTATAATTTATTATAAAATTGTTAAATAAAGAAAAAGAAAAATTAATGTAAAAAAAATTTATAAAAAATATTAATTCTGATAAAATAAAAATAATTAAAAAAAATTTAGTTATTTTTAAAAATTTATTTATCTAATTTATTAAATAATTATTTATAAATAAATTAGTAAATCATAAAAAATAATATTAAAATTTATATACTCGTAATAAAAATTGTAAATTAAAGTTTCGTAATCATAAATCTTTTTATGAAATTATCTAATGACTTTATTTTTTCTTTACTCGTTAAACAAAAAAATATCATTATATGCTTTGATAAATTACGCTGCAATTATGTTGCACTTTTAATAAAGGAAATCTAATTCGCTATCTAGAATTTCTTCGTTGAAGATATTCGCTTAGTTTGTTTTGTAAATTTTTAATTAAGAAGGGAAAGTTGTCAAACCGCTAGTATTATAAATATTCAAGTGTATTTAATTTTTAGTCGAGTTACATAAATAATCTAAATGACAGTCATTTAAAAAATTTTCATCAAACGCGTTTATTTTATTTACGACGTTTTGTATTTAATTATTAATTGGAAAAAAAAACAATTTCAATTGCTTCTAAATCCGTTTTCGTCGGAATCAGTACTCGAGCTCGAGTCGTATGTCGAAAGGTCACCATGAGGAATCATTTAAAAATGTAAATCATACGAAACTGACAAATGGTTAGGTATCGAAGAACTCATGAATTGTAAATGAAAAATCGCGCATTAATTAAAGAAGGAAAATTTTTCCTTAAATGACGAACTACTCTCTTCTTGCGGATCAGGTGATCGTTTGATTTGAACTTTTCACTTACCATCTGTGATTTCATTAAAACTCGTCGAATTGGAAGGAAAGAGAGGGAAATGAGGAATCATTCGTTCGATTCGCGTTCGCGTTGAAAATTACCAACTGGTTTTCAATGACGAGACGACATCACTGCTCGGTTATTCGTCTAATATTGAGAGAAGGGGAGATTTCCTACCGAATAGTGTATCGGATTGGAACTGCAAGTTGGATAGAAGTATGGCCTTCCCACCGACGAGAATGTAAACCAGTTGGTTACTTTTGGAAGGAAAATTTTTGTCAATAGAATGTTCGTATAATTTTAGAACTAGTCGAATGTTTTCTTTAGACTGATGAATAATAAGATAAACATTATTCAACTTATCCGTCTTGACGATTTCTTTCGAATATTCAACATGCTAATACGAAAGAAGAATCTTTAATCGGTATTCGTTTGATATCCGAAGGTTAAGGTGAAATGTTTCGACCCCTGTGAAAATTAATTACCTAATTTTACCCGTATACTCAATGTAATTCCTATCGACCAACGACGATGATTTATTCGATGACGTTTATGCAACACACGTAGGTACTTTGAAAAATACGAAGAATTGAGGAAATTTGGGTTGGAATTGAAAACGACGAAATGACGTAACTTATTTACGATCGAGATTACTAAAATATGAAATATTTGTACCCTCGAATGGCTAGCACCGAAAAGAAAATTCATCCTATGAATCGATCACCGATACAGTACGTGCTGAAAGCGTAAAAGCTACCCCGAAGGATTAATCGCGAATCGTGACATACTATCCAATGTAATCATCGGGGAATAACTTTTTAATAGGATTTTTCTATCGGCCCAAAAAAATTTATAAATTAAATACGATACAGACGTTCTCGATATGTAGGTGTGTTGTTGATTTATCTCGATGAATAAGTAAGCACGTTGAAGTGGTTATTTTATGACGTAAGAATATAACGAAATACCGGTAAATTTTTTGAAAATTCGTCAGTTGTTAAATTGTTCCGGATATACGTTGATTAAAATATGAGCCAATATTTTGCAGCAGATTTCAAGAACACCTATCGCAGTAAAAAGTACGAGGAGGCATTTCGACGATCTGTCGAAGCCCCGGAGGCATTTTGGGGCGAGGTGGCCAAAGTAGTAGATTGGACGAAACCATGGAAGAAAGTGCTCGACAACAGTAATCAGCCGTTTACAAAATGGTAAGTTCTTAAGAAGTAAATGATTCACCGATGAATCAGCTCGATAATAATCCATCCATTGATCTTAATAGGTTCGTCGGTGGCGAATTAAACGCCTGTTATAATACAGTAGATCGACACGTATTGGCAGGAAAAGGAAATAAAGTGGCCCTCATCCATAACAGTCCGGTTACCAAGACTATACGCAAAGTCACCTACAAAGAATTACAAGATAATGTACGATGGAGATGAGCTAAATATCGTTACTTTTCATGCATTTAAGATTTCATAGTCATAGATGTTTAACTTAATTGTCCGATGAGTCTGTATAATCATCGTTTTAGACGCGTCTAAAGCTAGTCAGCTTTTTCACGCGTCCATAACGTTCGACCGATTAATCGGACACGCGATATGTATGTACATATACAGGTGTCTGCGCTTGCAGGTGCTTTGGCACAGTATGGCGTTCAAAAAGGCGATCGTGTGTTGATCTATATGCCACTAATACCGGAAACTATTATGGCAATGTTGGCCACCGTTAGATTGGGCGCTGTGCATTCGGTGGTATTTGGAGGTGAGTGCGATGTAGCGATTTATTGGTTGTTAAGTCGACGATTAATTGGAATCGAATTTCTGTAGGTTTCGCTGCCAGAGAATTACGCACGAGAATCGATCATGCTGAACCTAAAGTCATTATTGCGGCTAACTGCGGAGTAGAGCCGAATAAAATAGTAAAGTGAGTTGTAAAAATGTCTAAAAATATTGCACGTAAAAAAAAACTAAGAATTAAACTGAAAAAATATTTAATTAAAAGTTAAATGTTTCTAATCCTTTACTTTCACTTCCAATCACTATTTTACGCGAATGAAAAATTTAAATTGAAATATTGTAGTTCTTGGTCTCAGTAATCATACAAAATCATGCCTATGGAATTTGAGCTATTTAAGGTTCTTTAAGCCTTTCTCGATGTTTGGCAGTTGGTCATTTTATCTAAATTTTGAACGAAACTTGAGTAATAATAGAGTAATAATATTAGAGCTTCAAGCTGGCCCTAAATACAACGTTTGTATTTTATAGATGTAGGTATTTGATTTGATAATAAAATATGGTTAATTGGAGAAAATTTTCATTTTTGGATGAGTTTTCAACTTAAGTAACTGATTTGGCAAAGAGACTGTTAAACTGTTGGTTTTATCACATCATTTTAAATTCAAATGATAATAATAATTTATTTAATAATAATAACTATTATCAAATAATGATTCATACCATTTATACTCTTTCTATTATACTGCGCGTCCAATGGATTAGTGATCATACAGCACAAAGATCCCAACATAATACTGAAAAAAAAGCTTAGCTATACTTATTACAGATCCGTTTAAATTACCTCGAATTATTCTTAAAATAAAAACATGAATCAGCTGATGATTCAAATCACAAACAAATTTCAGTCATTCACTGAAAACTGAACGATATTATATAGAAAGGTAGGAATGAAATTAAGACGATTTAACCAATCATAAAGTGGACCTGTTACTATAACTGCTTTTCCGTGCGATCAATTTCATTTCTTTTGGTTTTTTACACGATAATAGATGATGAAAACGATCATAAAATTTAATAATGAATTTTTCAAGTTTTATTTTTTATTAAATTGATTTAAATCGGATCCTGTTTCGTTCCATTCCAGTTCCGGTATCCATTCCTGAGTCATTACGATATGTTCCAACTTTGGATGTTCTGTTACATTCCGTTACGTTCTTTACATCTTTTTTGCTTAAAATTCAGCACATTTTTAGTTTTTTTCTGTCTTCTCAGCTCCTTCGTCTTTTCATTCTTAATAGGTGAGAAAGTTGACTCAAAATAATCAAATTTCAATTTCACATCAAATGCACATTGCACTGGACTTGCAAGATAATGAAAACAATGTAAAATAACGATACCCTAAAAAAATTAATCCATTAAGTTCTTTTCTCAAAGATTTTGATCCATTACTCAAATGAAGAAATTGCACGTTACGTTCCGTTATTCCATTACATTTCGTTACCGTTAACATAGCCCTGCTGTTTTACCAAGAATCAGTGTTACCAAATAAACTAGAGTAATTAATCAAAAGTTGAATAAAGTACATATTTTGATAAATATGATTTAAAATGCTTCGATAATGAAATAATTGAGTTATTATTTCTTAATCCAAAAAAGAAAAACAAAAAACAAAAAAATCCAAAGATCAGTTGGTCGCACAGTAGAGTGATGGTAGTAAGTAGTCCTTTTCTGATTGGTCATACGTCACGCGCATAACGACCAATCATAACATTAGAATGTGATGAAATCTAGGTTATTTCATTCTTACCTTTCTAAATGCTGCATTATCATTCAGTTTTCAGTGAACGACTGAAATTCGTTTGTAATTTGAATCAGCTGATTCATGTTTTTATTTTAAGAGTGATTCGAGGTAGTTTACTACATTCCAACTTGCTGATTGATTGTCAGTGTCATACATACGACTAATCAGAAAACAGACCAGTTATCTATAAAACTCGCGATAGGTAGTGTGAATTACTAGCATTTATATCAACCTACATAGTTGAAAGATTTTTGTGCTTAAGGCAGGGGCGTACCGAGGACATTCTTGGGGGGGGGGGGAGAAAACCAAAAATTGCCAACTAATTTTACCAACTGTTGACTTTTTTTTTTGCTCCACGAAAATAAGATGTTAAATACGATGTATGTCACAGTCTTGTTAGTCTTCAAAACATTTAAAAATAGCTGTAATAATATTGCGCAAGTGGTCAAGTTTACCAACTTTACGCTAAAATTCCAAATTTACCAACTTTCCAAAAGCCAAGGGGGGAGAAGCTCCCCCCCCTTCGGTACGTCCCTGGCTTAAGGTTGCGTATTTCAAATGGTCACCCAGTATACATTGTGTCTAAGTAATTTTAACACTCCTGAGGGCCAAATTCTCTTTATCCACAAAAAAGTATTCGTTATTTCATTTCTTTTCATTTCTTCTTTATGGCATTAAGAAATTAACACATAAATAATTATTTCCCTATGATGTCAATTCATAATTTACAAGATTATGAATTTTTTTAAACTTTCAAGGTTTCATTTCAGTTAATTTGCAGCACTGATTTTGGAAGAAATGAATTTATATCAATCAAATAACCAGCAAAAAATTATTTAAATCATATAATTTGAGTTATCCAAGTCTTAAGTTATTCATTATGACATAATGAAGTGAAACAAAATGAAATAGGTAAAATTTTTTTTTCGTGCAAGGGAATTTCGCGCTCGGGGATGTTAAAATCAGCCAGACACTGTGTATATTTTCCCTACGCGTAGCGCAAGTGGATATGGATGAAAATCGCTGAATGTTTGGTGAAAGTCTTCTTAGAAATGCGAAAAAGTTACTTTTCTGTTTCTTCAGTATATCCCTCAAAATGACGAATCACTCAAATTTTGAGTATGGCTAGAAAGGGATATATTGGTCAAAATTTTTGTTTTTGGCTTCATATGAAAGAATGATGTAAGAAAATCATTTAAGCCTCTAAAGTGCATTTGGAAGAGAAGTCAAAAAAGGGCTTTTTGAGGAAGTATTTATGAAATTTCTTGAATCTTTCATATCACCTCACCAAATCAACCTAGAAAGATCAAACTTTATTGTCAAATAATGTTTGGCTATTTAGGTAGGGCAGCAAGCGGTTCAGGGAGTGGGCCAACAATTTTGGAGAGAACGTGTCCACCCTAACTCCCTTTCATTACATACCTACCCTGTCTAGATAGTAAGTTGAAGTTTCACTCAACTCTCCTTTAATTTAAAGTATTGTTTGATCACTCAATTAGATATAAAGATATACTGAACGAAGCTTTAAGCGAAGCAAAATGTAAACCAAATTGTTGCATAATATTCCAAAGACCGAATTTAGAAGAAGCTGAACTTATAAAAGGATTCGACGTATGCTGGAACGACGCAATCTCTTCATACCCTCCACACCCTTGTGTTCCAGTTGAAGCAAATCATCCTCTTTATATACTTTATACTTCAGGCACCACAGGTACATTACCCCCACGCTTCTTCATAACATTAACAACTATTTCAGCGATTTTAATCAACTAATAAAACATACTTATTTTCAGATAGTCCAAAAGGTATTCTAAGACCTACCGGAGGTCATTTAGCCACGTTATGTTGGACCATGCACACCATCTACGGTATGTCCGGAGACGACGTATGGTGGACGGCTTCAGACATGGGATGGGTAGTAGGGCATTCCTATATCTGCTATGGACCATTGAGCGCTGGACTTACGTCTGTTATGTACGAAGGCAAGCCCGATCGTACTCCTGATCCGGGTCAATATTTTAGGTGAGTAATTCGCAACTCGATTTGTTCATCTTGAGATATGTTTCGAAAGATTCTATTTCAGAACTCGATACGGTTTTCAGAGTCATCCATGATCATAAAGTGAACGGATTGTTGACAGCTCCGACCGCTTTGAGGGTGATCAAAAGGGAAGATCCGGAGATCACTATTGGACGGAAATATTCTACGAAATCGTAAGTATCGGCGAGGAAAATATTTAAAACCAAGAAAATTATCCGCCTTTCATTTATTTCTTACGATGAAATTTTTAGGCTTCGAACGTTATTTGTTGCCGGAGAGCATTGTGATTATGAAAGCATTCAGTGGGCGCAGAAAGCATTCGATGTAAGTGAAACCATATATTGAAATTTTCGTGTCGAATTTACAACGTATGAATATGAAACATAAATCCAACATGTCATTAACTCGATTTTCATCTTATTCGTCATGTAGGTCGTAAAAATGCTATGAAAAAATTTTTTATAATTTTATTGAAAAATTCGATGTTCCAGTTTTCAAAAAGAAATTCGAAATTTTGGATATAATTAATGTGTTAAATTTGATTGAAAATCGAAATTAAAATTCACAAATATATAATATGTTCAATAAGAAAAATTAGACGATGAAAAAATCGCTAAACAATATGTGGTGTGTTTCATCTCAGTGTAACTTCTTTCATACAAGTCAAGGTAACTCATGAGACACCGGCTTACGGCGGTTTGCCTACCCCAACAATTGAAGAGACCAAAATCGAGTATTTTAAAAATATTTTTTTGCTAGTGTAACGATTATGTTTGAAAATTTCTATAGCTTCGCCTATAATAGACTGTTGCTTAAACCTGAGCGTTGGAAACTCAATTTACCCCTTCAAATTGTACGTTAGTGAATTTGAAAAGCATCCTATTGAACCTGATTTTGAATATTTTTGTGCATAGATATTTTATGTTTTACATTTCTTAAAATGTTTATGCAAATTTTTAAACCAAATTTCAACTTGAAAACGACAGCTATTGCAGCCTACCAAGGTTGAGAGGGGGAGGGGAGGAGGTCTTCAAATCTTCGCTTTTCAGGCCATTTGTAATCATGTGGCAAATATCCAACTTTTTAATATATATTTTGTGAATCTACTCTCCTTGAAAGTGCGAAATGATTTTTTGTTTTTTTAATACATCTCCAAATGGCGGATCACTCAAAATTTGAGGGAAGCCGAAGAAGAGGCAAATAGCTTAAACTTTTCGTTTTTGATCTCACATGAAAGAGTGAGTCACGGACACCAACATATCCCAATTTCAGCTTCCTAAGTGCATTTGGAGGGGAGTTAGAGTGAAAAATGACTTTTTGAGGAAGTTTTGAGTTATGAAATTTCTTGAATTTTCCATATCTCCTCACCAAATTAATGCAGAAAAGTCAAACTTCGTGTGTGGGGTTAGTTGGTGACCATAATATGACCTCCTGAATTTGGGTCAAATTAGATCCAAAATGGCGGATTATCAAAATTTGAGTTGAGCTTGAGGAGCCTCAAATCTGTGAAAATGTAATAAATATGAGCTTTAATGATTATTGGGGATAAGAAGTATAGTATATTCTTAATTCACTTTCACACATGACGTTGGAAGGGAAAAGGAGGGGTTATTGACCTCAAAATGTGGTGGTGGTGGTGGTGGTGGTGGTACATAGAAGGTCAAAAAATTTTTATTGTGGAATCACATGATAAAATGAACTCAAGTGACTAACATATTCTGATATTCTGATTTTACCTTCTCAAATGAATTTGGAGGGGAGTTAGGGAAGAACAGCTTTTGGAGGGGAAAGTAATACAGAAAATTTCATAAATCTTCCATATCTCTTCACCAAATCGACCTCGAAAGGTCAAACTTTGTCTTAAGAGTCAGTTGATGACCAAAATATGGTTTCTCAAAGGTCATTTACCTACAGCATGAGCTAAAACATGGAGTGTTGATATGAAATTTGGAGTCATAAGATTTTATTTAAACTTTGCATTAAAGTACAAGAAAATATTGAATTTTGTAAATACTTTTTTTTTTGTTGAAGCGAGTTACATACAACACTGTATGTATAAAACTATGATTTTTAGCTGAGTTTTCATTGAAAAATGATAGCTATTAGGCTTACCTAATTTGAGAAGGAAGGGGAAGAGGAGACGGTCTTTAAATCTTCTTATTTCCCACCATTTATTATCATACCGCAGATGGCCAACTTTTTGGTATACCTATGTGTATATTTATTCCCCCAACGCCTTCGTTTTAGATGAAAACCACCTCCTGAAAATTTGGTAAGAGACTCTTTGTGGACATAATCAAAACAATTTATTGATCGATCATTTACTCGTTTTAAAAGTCGCATAAGTCACACATTTTGCTTTTTTCACTAGTACTGAACGCTATCTATCGAAAAATGTTAGAACTAACCCTAGGTTGCCGGGAAGCTCGTCAAATTTAAAGATTCATTTCAAGAACCGCATAAGTCCGGACATATGATGTTGGCAATTTTATTATAAAATTACTATTTTTTAACAAATCGACTACTATGTTTTAATGAAATGACAATCATTATGAAGTAAAATTCGCTTTCATTGATTTTTCATTACTCTTATCGAGTTGAGTCGATATGAAAAAAAAAAAAAAAAAACATTCATTTCGAAAAGAGCATAAGTCCATGACCTTCAACGTGATATGAATGGTATTCTAGCAAATGTTGAACAGTGACAACTATGAAAAAAGTGTTCAGCTATATTTCCTCTTTTAAACAATACCAAAGAAATTTAATTTTGATGCTTCACCAGTTGTAAAATTAGTTTTTTCTTTATACTGAAAAAAAAAAAGGGTCTATGGACTTACGCGACTTTTAAAATGACCGATTCAATTATTATTTATTTTACTTCTTTGTTCTTATCAAAATAGCGGTTCGCTTAAGTTTTGAGGGAGAGTGGAGAGTTTTTACTTGCGAAAAATTGCTTGGTAAACTAGAGCTGAGTTTTCAACAGAAGTGTGATCAAATTCGCAGATTGAAAATTCTGTGTTGACTGGACGATTTTTAGTTGATTTTCAAGAATTGCATTCCCCATAAGAGTATATCTATATATGTATATTGAAAATTTCAATTCGGTTTGTAAATTCAGCCGATAGATGGCGACTACTTCGGTATCATGTGCGAATAAGCTCTTGAATTTGGATCAAAATGGATTCAAGATGGTGGATTTTCAAAATTTGAGGAGCCTTGAACAGCTAAAATTTGATAAATATTGGCTCATGTGATTCCTCATGGCATAGATCACATAATCTGCAAACTTGATCACACTTCAGTTAAAAACTCAGCTCTAGTAATGTAGCATAGCTGCTTACTTTTTTTTAATGATTAAATGATAATTCATTTATAAATAGGATTTTTTTAATCCAGTGAAAAATTATGACTAAAAAATTCATTCATTTTTTTTAAGGCGCCCATACTGAACCACTGGTGGCAAACGGAAACTGGCCACGCCATTACAGCTTCATGTATCGGACTAGAACATAGTACTAACCCTCCTCGGTATTCAGCTGGTATGCCATTCCCCGGATATGATGGTAAACCGATTACTCGATGAAAATGTAGAAAAACTCGGCCACATTATCTATTAATCATTATTTTCTCATCATTAGTAAAAATCATGCGAAATGACGGCACCGAATGTAACGCTAAAGAACTGGGAAGAATTACCGTTAAACTGCCTTTGCCTCCTGGAACCATGAGTACCTTGTACAAAGCGCCGGATCGATTCGTTCAAACTTATTTCAGTCGATTCGAAGTAAGAATCGAATCACAAATGACCTATTTGTTTCTACTTCGTAAGTCCTTATATGTACTACGAAATTTCCTCAGGGCTATTACGACACCATGGATGCCGGTTATAAAGACGAATATAATTATGTATACGTAACAGCCAGAGACGACGATGTTATAAACGTTTCCGGACATAGGTTGTCGACGGCCGCCTTAGAAGACGTTGCTCTATCACATCCCAATATAGCTGACGCAGCAGTCGTAGGCGTTCCTGAACAGACCAAAGGAGAAATACCGCTATGCCTTTACGTAACCAAACCCAGTAAGCAGTGCTCTCGTTTGAAATTATTTTCATGTTCGAAGTTATCTCGCAGACTCATCGCGTATTTCTTTCAGAATGCGAAAAATCCGAAACTGAAATAAACAAAGAGTTGGTAGAATTAGTACGTAATCTTATCGGTCCTATAGCCGCGTTTCAATTAACCGTACCAGTTAAAGCACTCCCACGAACAAGATCCGGAAAAGTGGCCCGTAAATCTATCTCAGATCTTGCCAGAAATAAGTTCGTAAAGGTATGACCTATCAGTATTCCGGGCGAGTTTTCAACAACTACCTTAACGAGCATCCGTCGAGTTAATTAGTCAACGGTTCGTTATAAAGTTGAGTTTTTGAATTGTCATTATTTTCAGATTTCTGCCACCATCGAAGATCCCACAGTGTACAAAGATATAAAAAGAGCTTTGATTAAAGTAGGATACGCGAAAATGGCACCAGATCCGCAATAATACCGTTTCATTCAAATCCTCGTAACGAATTCGTAGCCTTTCAGTGTGGAATGTGATGACGATCGTATTGATTAATTTTTTGTTTTAGAATTTATTCAACGTATCCAATCGATGGAATAGTAATTTTTAATTTCATAGCAAATAAATCGATTTTTTTTTTTGATGATTTTTTTATAGTAACTATTCACGTAGAAGAAATTTTTTCAAATTATCTATTTCGAGTTTACGTATGTGCTCTCTGTGAACAAATTACTTAGATACAACAGATTTGTGGGATATAAAATTGATATTGATTATAAGAAATAAGACATTCGAAAACTTCAATAACATTTGATTTATTTAATGAAGATTTCTTGGGTTTCGAATCGTCGATGATTTATTATTAGTACATAATGAACTCGAGAATAAATAACAATGAGTGGTTGTTTTTGGATGCAGCGTTATTTAATGTAAGATGTGCTGATTTAACGAATCACTTTTATTAAGGTTTTTTTTTTCCTTTAACATTAGGAGCATATATTATAGTACATTTATTTGTATTATGTTCCGGTTTCTAGTTCTTCATGCATTTTTATTTTCATCACTTGAAATATACATAACGTAGAAATGGAGAAATAGGATCCATACATTAAAAAAAATTATTGGTAATAAGATAATCTGTAAAAAAAATTACTCTACAAAAACGAATGTAATTGATAATGATGATTTCCTATGCGTGATGTTTCATCAAAATATATCTTATATCATTAACTGCAATTAATGTAGTAAAAGTAGTAATAAATGGATTAATTTTGACTCTTTATTATATTCATTGTTATTACAAAAGCAATACTAGGATACATACATTTTTTCAAAATGCTTATATCAATTAAAAATGTTATACTTGGTTGAATATTTTTTTCTAAATTACTTATACTTGAACGAAAACATATTCTAAGACTTCTTCAGAAATTTCATTCAAATAAATCATTTATCAAATTGAAAATTTCATCGGCTTCCGTAGAACTTGAAATACGAAGCTGAATATTGCCAATTCACTCAAAAAGCAAGAACGCTAAAAATATTAAGGCTGTGCTTCATGCTAGAAAGCAGGTGATTATTAGTAGGTAAAAAAACAGGGAAAACCCAGGGTCCAAAAACCTATGTAAAACAGTTCATTTGAGACATTCAACAGATTTCTACTCTCTGCTTTGGTTTTTGAGGTAGAAAAGTATTTCCATGCACACACACTGCGAGAGAACGGTTATTTAAAAAAAAAAAAATGTATATTAGAAGAGTAGAAGTTGCCGAGAGGTATGTGAAATCTAATAAATTGCCATTACAGCCTTGATTTTCAAGACGGCAACTTCTTCAACCCTATAATATTGTGAAAGAACGAATTGCTAAGAGGTATTTAAAATCTAACACATGGAACTCTGTGTCTTTATTGTCAAGATAGGCAACATATTCGACACCCAAAAACAGCGATAAACAAGTTTATTTGTGAAAATTATGAGGAGAGTAGAAGATGGTGAAAGTTATTCAAAATCTAATATAATGCCACTCTGTGCCTTCATTTTCTAGGTAGGCAACATATTCAACACTCAAAAGCTGTGATACACCAGTTTATTTGAGAAAAGTATTAGGAGAGTAGAAGATGCTGAAAGGTATTCAAAATCCAATGCAATGCCACTTCATGCCTTGATTTTTAAGGTAGACAACTTCTTTGACACTCAAAAATTGTGTTAAAACAATTATTCATCAGAGAAAAAGTATTAGGAGAGTAGATTCATTTGAGAGGTGTTTGAAATCAAATAAATTGTTATTCTTTGCCTTGATTTCCAAGGTAGGCAACTTTTTCAACACCAAATAACTGCGAAAAAATCAATTATTTGAGAAATTCTATTAGGAGAATAGAAATTATTAGGTGGTCTACAAAATTTATTACTATAATCATTTTTGCCTTCCAAGTAGAGACAAGCAAATACTTCTACAGGTACTTCTAAAAATGTAAAAAATATTGCCCAACTCTAGTTTAAAGGCAGAAGTAGTAATTTGTATCAATTTTAAAAACCTCCCAGTAACTTCTATTCGCCTAATACTTTTTCTCAAATTAGCAGTTTTTTGGGTAGTTTCTAGCTTTTTGCATGTTGAAAAGGTTGCCTAACTCGAAAATCAAGGCAGAGAGTGGCAATTTGTGAATTTAAAACACCTCTCTGCAACTTCTATTCGCCTAATACTTTTTCTCAAATTAGCACTTTTTTTGGTAGTTTCTAGCTTTTTGCATGTTGAAAAGGTTGCCTAACTCGAAAATCAAGGCAGAGAGTGGCAATTTGTGAATTTAAAACACCTCTCTGTAACTTCTATTCGCCTAATATTTTTTCTCAAATTAGCAGTTTTTTCGGTAGTTTCTAGCTTTTTGCATATTGAAAAGGTTGCCTAACTCGAAAATCAAGGCAGAGAGTGGCAATTAGTGAATTTAAAACACCTCTCTGTAACTTCTATTCTCCTAATAACTTCTCTTGGTTCAACTATTTTATCACATGTTATATTGAAAAAGTTGCCTAACTCGAAAATCAAGGCATAAGTGTAATTAGTGAATTTCAAAACACTCTCTGTAACTTCTATTCTCCTAATAACTTCTCTTGGTTCAACTATTTTATCACATGTTATATGTAAACAAGTTGCCTTCATTCAAAATTTGAAGGCATAAAGTGTAAATCTGTTAAATTTCAAACACCTCTCAATGACTTCTACCCTTCTGATATTTTTTTATCTTAAAAAGTAGGCTTTTTTATAGGACTTACAAGCAACAAGTGTGAAACGAGTTGCATAACTTGAAATAAAAGAGATAGAATGATGATGTGTTGAATTTTAAACATTTCTCATAGCCTTCTACCATCTTCTACTCTCCTGATACTTTTTGTGAAAAGAAAAAAAAAACACTATTCCATTATTATTTTCAAGTGTCAAACAAGTTGCCCAAGTTAGATATGAAGACAAAGCATGAGAATATTTTGAATTTCACCCAACTCTCAGCAGCATCCGCTCTTCTACTAATACTTTCTCCAAGATGAATGTTTTATTGTATTTTTTGAGTGTCCAACAAGTTGTTTGCTTTAGAGATCAAGGAGAATAGCAATGAGTTGAACCAAGCATAAACATCTCTTACTACCTTCTACTTTCCTAATACTCTTTTTTAAATAAACTGTTTTATCGCGACTTTCGAGCATCGTATGAGTTGCCTAGTTTAAAAATCAACATATCAAATGGTAATGTATGTAGAATTTCAAACACCTATTACAAGTTCTTCTTTCCTAATACTTCGCCTGAGATACAAATTTTTTTTCTGTATCGGAATACTAATTATATATCTTAAATGTGAAGGTTTTTAGAAAGCTATGAAGTTCGTTGGAATCAAAATATAAAACATTAATAAGGCTTATATGAATTTATTAAATATCTATGAACATCCTAATTATTCAAAAAACAATAAAAAAATGAGTAAAAGTAAAAACAAAATAATAGTAACACTGGTATTAAATCTTCGAAATTCTAATTTTCTCAGTTAGTAACATCAAAGTCACATAACCAATAACAATAATTAATAATACCTATGCATACATATATTTTTCAACACCAACCTCTTGTTTCTTCATTTCATAAAAGATTTTGTATTCCAAACAGCGCTCGAAGTTCGCGGGCGCATTTTAACTCTACACGAAAATAATTCCGCTAAATTTGGAGTTTTTAAATTCTTACTATAAAACCATTTATAAACAGTTTCTTCTTTACCAAGCCACGCTTGTACCTTCAACGGATATTCCCGATTTTCTTCTGTTAGAAAAAAGAATTTCAATAAAATTATGAATGGTAAAATGTATACATAAATGCTGCACTCACTACTGGCCCAGCTAGGTATTTTGGACTTCGGATGTTCTTCATCTTCGCTGCATCCGCTTTCAAGGTGGTCGAATGGATATTGAACCAATTCCACTTTACACTAAGTATAAGAAATAATAACATAATCGAAATCGAGGAAAATGTAGTATCGCAGGTACTCGTACGTGAACAAAATATACCGTTACAGGTTGCTTTTGAATTTGATGAATTGGTATTTCTAATTCCATATCATTTTCGGATTTCTCTGGTGGCTTCAGTTCTTCCTTTTTCGTTTCAACTGCGTTCAGTTTTTTCTTTTCCAACGCTTCATGTTGAGCCGCCAATTTACGACATCGTTCTTCTCTTTTTCTAAGGCATTAAAATTAAATGTTAAGATAGCGATAAATTTCGAAAATTTCGAAATGAGGAGAAAAATAATTTGCAACTACGATTTCGAATCCTCAGTCTTTTGTTTCACGGTGAGTATTTTCTCACGTGCGGCTTTAATTTTAGGAGCAGAATTATTGATAATATTGCAATTTTTTTCTCGCAGAACTCTGGCATTGGTACTTCTTAGTTTTGGTTTAACCACCAATGTAGGTGTTTTCTTAAACTTCGCCTGAAAAATGGAACTGGTGAATATTCGGCCAAAATGGAGAAAATGCGAACTTGAAGTGAATATTTACAACGCTTGATTGTGATAGGGTTTTCTTTTCAGGGGTTTTCATTGGTAGCTTTACCGGTTGTATCAAGATTTTAGCTCGTTTTTCAAATTGTTCGATTCTTTTTTTCACAGATTCTGATTTTTCTTCACTATAACCATTAAACTATATGTATATCAAATCCGTACAGTTGCAGAGAGAATAAATTTTATAATTCAATGTACTTTTCTACTTTTAGGATTGACATTTGTTTCTCATTATCATGCAGATTGGATATAGCAGCGATCGAAACAACTTCAGGTGACCCTGTTGTGGGAGTAGAGCAGCCCATTGGATCTTTCATTCTTTCTGTACTGACAGATGATTGCGACAGTGAAAGTACCTGCACTGTAAATTAAGATTGTTTTGAATAAAATGTTTGTAAATTAGTTGCTTTACAGTTATTTCATTTTGCCTGGTTAGTGAAGGAGTTAGGAGGGTGGGTGGCTCATATGGAGTTAGTTTGGAACAGAATATGACCCCTTCGAATTTGGGTCAAAGTGAATGGATAATGGCTAATGTCAAAATTTGATGAAAGCTTGTGGAGCTTAAAATTTATAAAGATGTAATTGATATATGTGGTGGGGGGTACACTAGAGGTTGAATATTTTTCATTATGCTGTCATATGATGAAATGAGCCCACTGAATAACCTATTCTGATTTTTCCTTCCCAATTGAATTTGAAGGGAAGTTGAAGAAAAACTGCGGAGGAGAAATTGCTACAGGAAATTTCATGAATCTTCCAATCTCTTCACCAAACCAACTTGGAGATTTCAAAAATTCTAGACATCTGACGGGAAGTAATTGTTATCACGCTGATTTTTGGTACAGTAGTCAGGAGTAATACCACAAACGGCATATTAAACTCTTGACATGTAGCGATGACGCGTGGCCCCCTACGAGAGTTTGAACCCCCAAAAATCAGATTTCTGAGTTTTTTTCACTTATAATGACCAATACGAGTAAATCAGACATATAATAAATTAATCTACATAAAATTACCCACACTTTATGTTTGAAGCGTTTTTCTCTATCATTTACCGTTTGACAACAAAATTACTTCGAAGATGGTTCAAGTGGAAGGGATAGGGGGTAAAAGGTTTTCAAACTTAGTACTTAAAAACGTGAAAAAAATGAAGATGGCTGCTTTATATTTTTTTTATCGATTTTTTCCCAGAGATAAGTTCAGTAAGTTGAGCTCACTTTGATCTTGCAATTCATCAACTTCTGCGTTTTGAAGAGCTCTTTGTTGAATGCTTTTTGAAGATTCATTGGCCAACACGAGTTCTTCATTTTCGGAGTTTAATCTCTTTGGAGCCAAAATAGAGGAATTTTTCGTCTGGTGATGCAGTTAAAATTAATGCTTCATGAAATAAGCGTTTGAGAAAATAAGCACAAGATTGAATTTACTTTGTTCGAAATTCGTGAACTTTTCCTCAAGCATTCAACGCTTGTTTCATTATTATCTATTTCACGTTTGTTCTTATGAATTACAGTATTATTCAGTATTCGATTTGCAGTAGCTGAAATGAAATATGTAGAAATGATTCTAACATAGAAAAAGCTTGTTTTCAATGGTTCAATCATCAATGGTACCTTGAGAAGACCTCAATTTCCCTTTAGATCCATTTTTTGATTTTATAGGCCTAGGTACTAGAAATACGGTATTTTCATCGCTTGCTGCATCCTCTTCATTACTTTCTAATATACAGCCGTATTTTTCGTAGACTTCTGTTATTACAGCCTGTCGAAAGTACAAATTGAGATTCTTTAGTAAAGCGTTGCAGTTGAAACAGACAGAAAAATTGGTACATGTGTGCATCGTGAAGGAAAAATTTTCGTACGCAAGTCAGAACGAAAACTTGGAAGCTCAAAAAATTAATATATATAAACATTTGACTGTGATGGGTCACTGAGAGAGTATATAATCGGTTCATATACCTATGGGGCAAGAAACAATTGAGGGTGGAACTTGATTCATTGGGACTAGGCGAGACATGTAGCAAGAATAAAGGATGATTGTTGGACATACAAAATTACTTAGTAACATTTAAAGGAAGGGAAGAAAAGGGGCAGACAAAGGACAAGGTAGAGAGAAGATATATCGATAGATTTTTGTTGCATAATCACTGCGAAAAGGTGGCATCTGATATAGGCGAGTGACAGAGATTGAAGGAGGCCTATGCTCAACATATAGGTTGAGAGTGACATTAAATTAAACTAGATATTAAGATGTTTGAAATTGCTGATTAGTCTTCAAGTCGTACCTGTAAAAAGGCTGAATAAATAAATAAATACAAATGATCAACTTGACTGAGAAACATTCCACAAACAGAGTAAGATTACGTTGCCATACTTACATTAAAAGCAGCATCTTTCTCTTTATACATATCATCGATGTCTTTAAAAAACGACATATAATTGTCCACATTTAAGAATGCTTTTTCCACCATTTTCACAACTTAAAACTTGAACTAAAAATTGAAAAATATGGAATAGGTAGAGAAAATCAATTGTATAAATTCTAAAATGAGGTTTTATCCCATCATGCAGCCAACAGTTTGAAAAGTGAATGTATTCATGTGTACTTGAGACCGAGTCGACTGATAACAGAAAAATACGCATTTTCGAGAATACAAAACACGTATTTCGAAAAAAGGGGTATATATACTAATATTATAACACTTTCTAACTAAAAGACATGCCACATTCAAGCGCATATAGAGTAGCTAATACAAATATAGAAGACAGCAGATAAAAATTAATCATTTTGGTGCTTCCACATGAGACATGATGTGAGAAATGTGATGAATTATCTTGTAATAGCCAATATAATAAGTGCAAATGGGTAATTCTCTGAAAATGTCCATATTTCGATGTCTTTATTTTTCTGAAAAAATAAGTTGATATTGGGAATTTTTTTGATTGGGATAGTGAGTATATGTGTCCTTGATGTCATTTATGCCATTCAGCTCAAGTCATGTCCCCCTGGGGGGTAAGGGGACTTTTTGAAATTTTATTACCCAAAACCTAAGAACTTCTTAGGCCGTGGCTGTTGATTCTCGATTTTGTGGCTTATTGTAACTCAGCCGTAAGACGTCCTAGGAACTTGAAACAAAAGGGATATCGAAGATTAGTAAGTACATATAATATTCACCTATTCAATATTCTCTTAAACTGACTGTTAGGAGCTCCTTAGTAAATTTTTGGCGAATTCTCTCAGGTCGTGGCTGGTTGGTTTTAATCTTGAGCCGTGGCGAAGTGTCTTTTTATGACCATGGCCTAAGAACTAGTGTCTTTTTTCGAGAGACAGCCATTAACACCTAAATTAATAACATCTTTGTTAGTGTATCCCCATTAAAATTGATTTAGAATGGCAAAAAGACACTAATTCCTAGGCCGTGGTCGTAAAAAAAAACACTTCGCCACGGCCTAAGATGAAAACCAACCAGCCACGGCCTAAGAGAATTCGCCAAAAATTTATTAAGGAGCTTCTAACAGTTAATTTAAGAGAATATTGAATAGGTGAATATTATATGTACTTACTAATCTTCGATATCCCTTTTGTTCCAGGTTCCTAGGACATTTGATGGCTGAGTTAGAATAAGCCACGGCCTAATACCACAAAAACCGGGAATCAACAATTTTTACGAATTTTGCTTTCCGACTGTGATAAATAAATGACATTTCACATTTCGAATGCTGGCAGTGTATTCTCATGATGTCAAGGAAGCATTGTAACCGCAAAGAAAAACGAATTATAAAATCATTGCCGCAGGAGAAGCAAACAAAAAACGCCACGGCCTAGGAGTGTATAAACCATTTACAGGTCTTTGAACCTTCCTGGAGGTCAAGCAGGGAAACTTTGGACATCATTTTGAGCGTTAACATACACACTCAACTATCCTGAGCAACTTTGCTAAGTTTTTCCTCAAAAAAATATTAATTTAATATCATTTATGTGACATTGAAAATTCAAAACGTGACCATTTACATGCCACGGCCTAAGAACTTTTGACCTTTGGGTTGAAAAAAACCCCATTTAGGGGGGGTGGAGGACAATTTCAATCGATGGGAAAGTTAGAGGAGATACTCATATAAATATAGAAAAAAAAAAAATTCAATTGTAGCGTAATTCTTCAAAAAAAAACATCGATTACAGAATATGGACATTTTCAGAGAATTACCCAAATAACTATGAGACCAATACATAATACAGTAGGTTCCCCTTAAAGTGTTTATGGTTAATAGTAGTTAATAGTTTAGTTTCCTTAATGGAGTTGAAATGGCTTGGAACTGCACGTTTGCATCTTCTTACATGCAAGTTTTATTGCTTATTATGGTGAAAAAACTGAAAAAAGCTTTGCACTCGGGTAATAGAATTGACTATTGTCTACAAGTTGAAGCAAAACCATGAAATTTATCAATGAATTTTTCGTTTCATTTGTAATTCTCACTTCGTCAAGTCGGTGTAGGTGATGGTGTGTCGTACTTGCCTACAAACAGTGTACTTCGCATATGGCTTACCTAATGTGACTTAAGTAGGCACCTATACCGAACCTCGTCCCCAAGGGCGGACGGTAAAGACGCCTCGTCCGCAAGAGCGGACGGAAAAGGCACCTCGTCCGCGAGAGCGGACGTCGAAGGCTCTTGGGTAAGGCCCCTCATCCGCAACGTGCAGACGCGAACAACAAGGTATCTACGAGACTTACCGTGCAAATACCTTCGTCCGAAGTTCGGACGGTTATCGTAAATAAAGTTAAATAACAAACTCAGAGTGTAAAAGAAGAGATGTTTATTCTTGAACGAACACAGTGCAGAATGAATTTCCTACAGCGCGCAGGCTGTATTTATAATAGTTACCCCGCTGCCACGCGTGCGCGAGCGACCGCAGCATTGCCAACCTACATTTTAGCAATTTGCGAAGTCACTCGAACACGCGCGGCAGTGTAGGCATGAAATATGCCTACATCGGTTTTACACCAAAAAGTTCTGATAAAAATGAAAACAACCTTTCTGCTACCACTTCCAGAAGATATTAACTCAAATATATATGAAGAATGGGTAAACATAATCAATCAAAACGTATCCACTTCTTGCTGTACCGCGGAAGATGAATTTTTACTGTGTACTAATCACGTAAACCAACCGAACCATGAAACTGAGAAAGACGATCCGCTCCCAAAACCTCCTTCTCATCAAGAAATGCTAAAAGCGATTAAAGTTTTATCAAGTGGCGTTCAATACTACAGCGAAACTTTCGATCTTCATTACGTGTTAGAATCATGTTAAATTTATGTATACTTACTGGGTGAGGGTGACTACTTGATTCGAGCACCCAAGTAAAAAAATTAGCTAAAAGGTGAATAAATTCAAAACATATGCGTATTTTTGATAATGAAAGTATAAATTGAAATTTTGCATTTCATCGATAGACGCTTTAAAGCATTAAATGAATATTATTTATTCCATTTATTCTTCCTAATATCATTCAAGTACAAAATTTATTTCTATGAGGGAAAGACTTTTGTGCTTGTGGTGCGTGAATCAAGTAGTCACCCGGTATAACACTCGAAAAAAACGATAACTTTTCCCATAAAAAATAATATTACTTATGCATGGTATTACTCATTGTATTATCTATTTACCTAATTGATGTGATACATATTACCATAGATGAAACATACATAGATAGCCCACCGTACGTTAAATTTTTATCACTCAAAAACTGAGTTGGAATCGTTTTTTGCTAATATCTTGGAAACAATTCAAGATATAGGGCTTGCAAATGACTCATTTTAAAGAAATTGGAATAGAGAATCATTTAATTTTTCTAAACTTACTCCTGTCCGTTTACTTTTGCAATTAATTTCGAAAAACGATTTTTTTACTTTACTATGAATTATCTCAAAAAGTAAATCAATAACGATTGTTTTTTAATAGTGAAACACATTCAGAATTTTATGCTCTTTCGAATGAGCTACTTGTAAAGTTTCTATCTATATTCTTTCTTGAGATATTTGCAAAAAACCAAGCAATAAGTCTAATATATTCTTAGTACTGGAGCTCATTCACAGAGAGCGCTCTAAAAAATGAATTCGTTTTATTAAAATAACTCGAGACTCACATCGATGGCAATAATATTTTAGTATTGAATCATGTATAAAATGTTAAGCTCTTTCGAATAAGCCATTTCCGAACACTCTAACTCAATTTTTTGCCTAGATATTAATAAAAAACTTTCTGGCTCCTTTTTCAACATTTATGAGTGATAAATTCGATATACCGGTGGGCTATCTATGTATGGTTAATCTATGATATTACATATAAAGGATACAGTTAAAAAAGCAGGTAAGTAACTTTTTTTCGAAATGAGAAAAATTTAGATTTTTAGAATTAACAATACATTTGCTATGTAGGGAAAGAAACAGGAAATTCATGTAATACAGGGGAAACAATAGGTGAATACCTCACTTAACCCCACTGTATAACTTCATGTTATCACTTATTAATGTATCTCCCTGCTCGTTTTTCAACTACTTTACACGTATGTTTTCTTCTTCTTTTACATGGCTACCTGGCTCTTCTTCTGTGCATTATGACCTTACACTGGTTTTAGTCCTATAACTGTGGTAATTTTCAATTTTTTTTTTTTATCTGGTAATACGTTATTCTCAAACGTAGTACGCAACTGTTTTATTACTTACATGCCTTAAAAATCTCTGTAATTAATTTTACATAGCATCAAATTTAAAAATTCATTTTTCTCAAAATATTTCTCTCCCTGTACCCTTCATATAATGTTTTAATATATCACATTTAACCGATTTTTGATTTCATCGATTATTGGAATATTTCGCTTCATAGAATTATACATACTTCGTGCCAACTCGATTCTAATAAGCGGACTCTACTGTATAATAAAACAAGACAATTCATGGTAGATTTTTTTAATAACTTTTATTGAAAAACACAACAACAGATAAATTAACTAAAACTAAAACCAAACTAACAAAAGCTGTCAAATTTTATAATCAGGATGCATTATAATTATTAATTAACTTGCAACTTTCATCATATACGCCAAAGAAAATCGCGCCACCCAGCATTATCATAAGTACCCTAGGAACGAAACCAGCGAACAATCTGCAAAAAAAAGATACAGCTAAAATAATTAACACAGGACAGAGAAAATGTGACCAACTTAAAAGAGAAAAATCACATTTATACCAAAAGAAAAGCATACTATGTCCTAAATTCACCCTCACACATTATAACGGAGAAGAGGAAGATAGGAAGAAAATACAACGAGTAATCAATCACTTATACGTTGCTGTTCAGGATAATAATGCTATTTGTAGAAAAAGTTAAAGCATCTATAAAATTTTAATTTTTTTGAAAATATAAGATCTTTGGAAACAAGGTCGAAGATTGAAGAAGTGAAGACAATTTCTTTTAATTCATCTTAACATACACGACATCTAGGTAACTAATAATACTAATAATGGAGGCACTTTTTTTCTACGAACTTTTTGATTCCTTGGTCTTGATAAATACAACGCATGTGTACAAATATACTTGGACCCATTTTCTGAGTATTTTTCACAGGGTAACCATTTTCTGAAAGCATTATCTGAGTTTTCACCACATCCAAAGGTGTTGTTAAGGCTGCTGCTACACCACCTATTTACATAACAAATGTTTACGAGGAAGATTAATTCAGATCCTTACAGTGAAGTTGATTTCAATTTTGCTTACATTAGTAAGGTAATGGTATTTTATCCTTCTGTGGCACACATATGAAATACGATGGTTCTCTGGTTCCTTAATAACAAAACAAAAATCAACTAATCCATCAAATTGATGCTCATCTTCTTACCGGCCAGTGCGCCACAAAGAGCTACTTCAACTGCATTCAGTTCTCTTTTGATACGATTTCTATAACTTTTTTTCAACCATTCCCAGATTGGAAACTCGATAATAGAGAAAGGAATGTCTCTTAAAACGGTGCTGCCAAAACCTCTGTACAAACCACGAACACCTTCTTTACTCACAGCCGAAAATAAAATTTGGGTTGCCGTGGAATTTCTATGAGAAGCTTGACGCCGTTGTTTTACAATTTCCATAGGCACTTTCACAACACAACATACCTGGTAAATAATTCAATTCAATTCAATTCTATTTATTTCAACTAAAACATTTCGTAAAGAACTAAGTACGTTTTAATGTTCCCTAAATATTATAAGGCGAGTAGGGGAACAAATTATTATCACTACCAACAAAGATAAAAAAAAAAAAAACGGAAACTGAGCAAAAACATGCTAATTTCTTATGAAGTGTTGTTTTTTGCCACACCCAAAGTAATATAAAAGAACAAGTATAATCACTCAATATAAAAATGTAAGAGAAATATGGCCACTGTCGATTAGTAACCAACGCTGCCGTATCGTAGCGCTGCACGAAATAGTACCTGGGTTTGAAAAAATAATTTGCACGAGTTTATATGGGGAAAACGCAACTTCGCGCGGCTTTTAATAAAATATTTCGAAATTTGTCGCGACACCCTATAGTTTCGAAATTGCTATATTATGTAAAATTTCACGCTCTTTCCAATAGTGAAAAGAAAAACAAAATCCATCCACAACTTTTTGAGATATGACCGATCAAAGTTGAAAAGTCGCGCGTTTTTATAGATATGTAAATCTCGTTGTGTAAAATTTCGATGAAAATATCTCGAAATTTGTCGCGGTACCCTATATTTTTAGAATTGCTATTTTATGTAAGCTTTCATGCTCTTTCCGATGGTGAAAAGAAAAAAAAAATCCATCCATAACTTTTTGAGATATGAGCTATCAAAATTAAAAAGTCGCGCGTTTTTACAGATATATAAACCTCGTCCTGTAAAATTTCGATGAAAATATCTCGAAATTTGTCGCGACACCCTATATTTTTAGAGTTGCTATTTTATGTAAAATTTCTCGTTCTTTCCGATGGTGAAAAGAAAAAAAAAATCCATCCACAACTTTTCGAGATATGAACGATCAAAGTTAAAAGTTCGCGCGCGTTTTCGAAATACGTAAATTTTAAATAACATGGGAAGCGCCAATTTTTATAACTTCAAGTACTCGTTACTCGAAATTTTCAGCGGCACCATATGGTTTTTAAATTGCTATCTTATAGAAAATTTCACGCTCTTTCCAATGATGCATAATAAAAATCTTTTTAATCAATATTTTTACAAGATATGGAGGTTATAAATTCTAAAAACGCATCTTAGCTGTCAAAATGCGTATTTTTCGTAAGTTTGCATTCAGGTTACTCAAAATTTTCAGCGCATCACAGCGTTTGTAATTTGCTATCTTATAGAAAATTTCACGCTCTTTCCAATGGTGTATGATAAAAATCTTTTTAATCAATATTTCTACCAGATATGGGGGTTTTAATTTTGAAAAACATATGTTTTTATATAGGTGAAATACGATTTTCAACATTTAAACCTCTATATCTAGTAGAAATACTGGTCAAAAAGATTTTTATTATGCATCATTGGAAAGAGCGTGAAATTTTCTATAAGATAGCAATTTAAAAACCATATGGTGCCGCTGAAAATTTCGAGTAACGAGTACTTGAAGTTATAAAAATTGGCGCTTCCCATGTTATTTAAAATTTACGTATTTCGAAAACGCGCGCGAACTTTTAACTTTGATCGTTCATATCTCGAAAAGTTGTGGATGGATTTTTTTTTTCTTTTCACCATCGGAAAGAACGAGAAATTTTACATAAAATAGCAACTCTAAAAATATAGGGTGTCGCGACAAATTTCGAGATATTTTCATCGAAATTTTACACAACGAGGTTTACATATCTATAAAAACGCGCGACTTTTCAACTTTGATCGGTCATATCTCAAAAAGTTGTGGATGGATTTTGTTTTTCTTTTCACTATTGGAAAGAGCGTGAAATTTTACATAATGTAGCAATTTCGAAACTATAGGGTGTCGCGACAAATTTCGAGATATTTTATTAAAAGCCGCGCGAAGTTGCGTTTTCCCCATATAAACTCGTGCAAATTATTTTCTCAAACCCAGGTACTATTTCCTGAAGCGCTGCGATGTGGCAGCGTTGGTTCTTAATCGACTGTGGCCAGGTTTTTCAGGGTAAGTGACTATACTTGTTCTTTTATATTACTTTGGCCACACCTGCATCAGTCCTTTCTACTTAGACCATTTAGTACATAGACCGCGCTAACTGATAAGAACCTGGTCCAACATATGGGTGATTCTATAAGCGATTCAGTTCCAAACAAACACAATTTATCAATAATTTTATTAGCTATATGAAATGAATACGTGATTATTAACTTTTTAAATAATTCTTTTCGTAATTCTTTTAACAAATTACTCTTTTATGTGTAAAAAAATAATTTTTCCTATGACTCAGTGATTTCTATTACGTTGAAAACAGTTCATCGAAAAAGGTTTACGGAAGAATGCAGAACCCAGTTTTCGAGTAAGTTTGCATGGTATTTCTTTATTTAGTTTCACTCATATGTTTTCAAAAGATCTCATTGACTTGAATTAAAATTTTTTTTGGACTTTAGAAATCACTAACACATTGCGTTCTGTTTCAACTAAATAAAGAAATACCATGCAAACTCTACTCGAAAACTGGTTCTGCATTCTTCCGTAACCTTCTTCGACGAACTGTTTCTGTTTTCGGGGTAGAGAATGCCTCTTCTGCAAAGTGCAGGGCACATATTTTTGCAGATTTTGAGAATTCGTATGGTGGCAGTACATCACATAAGCCATCTTTCCCTCGCATCTTTTTCTTTAGGAAAGCATGTAAAACACATTGACTGCGAAATAAAGCATAAAAGCATAAATACTTACTTAAACCTTGAAATCGTCGAATCTCGATCACCACAAGCAATGCAGGTTTCAAAAAGTCATATTCATTAATTCATTTTAACACATTTTCAATTAATAAAATAAAAACCCGAAAAACCCGGGAAAAAATCTTGATAATCACTGATAATTCAATTTGTTTGGAACTGAATCGCTTATAGAATCACTCATATGTTGGGGCCACTGATAACGTGATTTTCCATTAGTTAGCGCGGTTTATGTTAAAACCTACTAAATGGTCTAAGTTTTGTTCGCCATGTTTTTCGGTTTTTCTTTTTCGTTGTTGTATTGTTTTTATGGCGTTTTATATTTTTCTCGAATAAATTGTTAAATAACTGTGTGCTAATTTAACAGATACCATATCAAAGCTTTGATTCAACGAAGGGGCCGAAGTTTCCAAAGAAAATGAAGACTGATTTTCTAAAAGGGTTGCATTCTCAGTAGGAACCAAAGTCAAAGTAGTTGAAAGATCTGCTGGATATATTTCATTCTCATCTATCTTTTCATTATTATCTTCGACCATATACTATGGACCAGTGTTGTCAAAGTTCACGAAAAAAATGAACGCGTTCAGTTCACGTTCGTTGAAAAATGAACGCGTTCAGTTCACGTTCACAAGCAAATGAACGCGTTCAGTTCACGTTCACGAAAATGTTGCTCGTTTGCGAACGCGTTCACGTTCATTCTTTAAACGTTCACGATCTTTGACAAACTGCTGTTCGGAAATCGCGAAAAAAATGCGAAAAACAATGCAAACCAGAAATGAGAATAGAATAATCGCACATTGACACGCAACACGACAAAAAACAAGAGCAAACTTATTCCTGTTCCTGCGATTTTGTTTTAGCTTCATAGCCCTGAAAATCTGTGGTGAACGTTCAATTTTCTGTACATGAACGCGTTCAGTTCACGTTCATCATGAAATGAACGCGTTCAGTTCACGTTCACGAAAATGTGGCTCGTTCGCGAACGCGTTCACGTTCATTCTCCAAACGTTCGTGAACTTTGACAACACTGCTATGGACTGCTAATTCAAATGGTAGAAATTGAATCCAACAACAACAGCAGTTAGATGCGCTGACGCATGCGTAGTTTCTGTTTCCTTATGAACTTATACAGTTATGATTCACTGAAATAATAATTAATATACTTTCTTTAACGTAATTTTAATTATTGAGTAGTATTTATGAAATTAAATCAGTAGTTGATGTTGATTTAACATTCTTATCATTGAAAATTGTCATTTTCATTCCTGAAATATCACTACGCATGCGCAGCTCATCTATGATGTTGTTATTGTTTGCTTCACTTTTGTGTTCGTTTCTATACGAACATTAGCAGTCCATAGTATATGGTCGAAGATTATTATTTTCAAAATTTTGTAATTTTTGTGCTTCGATTTCCTCGCGGTAAAATTCATCTCCTGATTCTAAACATAGATTCTTACATTTGCCTTTCTTTTTGATGGGAGGAAAACATTTGCGAACATCTTCTGGATATTTTGAACACTTCGTCAAATGCTTTCTCATACGCGCACAATTTCTCTTGTATTTTGTCTCACAGTATCGGCATTTAAATTGTTCATTTTTAACAACAGTTACAAAATGTTTATAAACACTCTTCGTAACTAGTTTCACCATTTTGCTGTTTCAGCTTTATTACAGAGATAAAGTATAAAAACACATGTGCAAAGCTAGTTGCGTGTCTTATCTTAGGTTCAGTGTCTATAATTAAGATGTTTTCGCCTGGTCTTGTTTTTTATATTTTTTAATTAAAACAGATTATTTCGAGGTATGTGAAGTTATTTTTCTTCACTAAAGTTATAAGATTCGAGTACAATGAGCGAAGAAATTTCTTTTCCAATTATTTAAAATTGATTTTTATCATGTATAAAAAAATTGTATCAGCCTTAGAATTTATTAAATTATAAAATTATTTCTGATTCAGAAATTGTTGTTCAGCTCTTATTATGTTGACAACAAATTAAGATTTTTGCGCTGATTGTACCCCGAATCGCTTGAACGCATGGCATATTGCGTGCGCAATTGATTTATTATACACACCAGTGCAAAAACTTCTAAGAACTAATAATTTAATAATTCTAAAAATATAACGTTATAACTTGAAAATGTAGTTGATGTAAATTGTGTACTTCTAATCAGTTTTATAATATAATTTGATGAGAAAATGGAATAATAGATAGTTTTACATGTTTTTAATATTTATTTCAAAATTATGTAAAATGAGTTTTAGTAGATTTTTGCGTTGATGTGTAAGGAATTAATTGCACGCACATCATGATCGAGACTGGTCGATGCAATAGCAGTGCCCAGAGCATTGTACTCTTACTTGAACAGACTATAATATATACTGAAACTTTTCCATTCATGTTTACATTAGATTTCATTTACTGATTGTATTTTGCAGGTATACGATGCCTATTACGAAACGGAAGTGAATGTGCGACTTATAACGATGTATTATTAGTACCGTCCATATTAATTACTTGGGTTCGAAACTTGAAGCTTCTGGTTCCATTTTCTACAGTTGCTAATGCTGCCACTATTTTGAGTTTCATCCTAATTTTTCGCTTCATTTTTGATAGAATTCCGTCATTTGCTGATAGAGAACCTATTGGTTCTATGCGAGGAATGCCTTTATTTCTTGGAACTGTTTTATTTGCCATGGAAGCGATTGGAGTGGTAAGCGAAGTACACTCATTTGTATCTTAGCCTACCATAGGTGACATGACAGATTTATATGAGGGTAGTACCAACCAAAGTAATATAAAAAACAAGTATAGTCACTTACCCTAAAAACCTAGCCACAGTCGATTAAGAACCAACGCTGCTGCATCGCAGCGCTTCAGGAAATAGTACCTGGGTTTAAAAAAATAATTTGCCCGAGTTTATATGGAGAAAACGCAACCTCACGCGGCTTTTAATAAAATACCTATCTCGAAATTTGTCGGGACACCCTATAGTTTTCAAATTGCTATATTATGTAAAATTTCACGCTTTTTCCAATAGTGAAAAGAAAAACAAAATCCATCCACAACTTTTTGAGATATGACCGATCAAAGTTGAAAAGTCGCGCGTTTTTATAGATATATAAACCTCGTCCTGTAAAATTTCGATGAAAATATCTTGAAATTTGTCGCGGCACTGTATAGTTTTGAAATTGCCATTTTATGTAAAATTTTACACTCTTTCCGATGGTGAAAAGAGAAAAAAATCCATCCATAACTTTTTGAGATATGAGCTATCAAAATTAAAAAGTCGCGCGTTTTTACAATATATAAACCTCGTCCTATGAAAATTTCGATGAAAATATCTCGAAATTTGTCGCGGCACCTATAGTTTTGGGTTTTGGAATCGCTATTTTATGTAAAATTTTACGCTCTTTCCATTGGTGAAAAGAAAAAAAATCTATCCATAACTTTTTGAAATATGAGCAAAAATCATTATGTTATGGCATGAAATTTGATGATATTCAATTACAATGTCGTGCTATATGATTTTTATGACACAACGTGCATTGAAATAACATGGGAAGCGCCAATTTTTATAACTTCAAGTCCACGTTATTCGAAATTTTCAGCGGCACCATATGGTTTTTAAATTGCTATCTTATAGAAAATTTTATGCTCTTTTCAATGGTGTATAATAAAACAATCTTTTTGACTAGTATTTCTACTAGATATAGAGGTTTAAATGTTGAAAATCGTACTATATAAAAACATGTTTTCAAGATTAAAACCCCCATATCTAGTAGAAATATTGATTAAAAGATAGAGGAACTGTTATGCTAGTTATCGAAGTTATTAGTTGGGTTATCTTCTTATTATCACTTCACCATTTAAAAAATTTGATGTATTCGCGTTTTTCTTTACATTACTTTCCTAAACAAAATTTTCCTAAACATATAATATGAACGTTTTTAATATTATTTCAAATACAAACACCTTAATAGAAGAGAATGAACGCAGATATGAAAAATATGTGTGAAGTTTTGTTATCTATATTGGAACCAAAATTGATAACGCTAAAAAAGTGACATTTTTAAGAGTAAAATTCTTCGTGAGTTTCTTATGAAAACTTTTGAAATTTGAAAATGAAGAAGATAAGACACTTCTTTTTGATTTGTTCAGAACGAAAAATTCAAATTCCAATTTATAGGAAAGTTATAAGCTGTGAAGTATGGCCTCCTCAAAAGCCAATTTATTTTTGCGCTTTTCTCGACAAATAATGAATTAATCAAAAAAACCTTCTGTGAAGTTTCTCAAATTCCTTTATAATTGTAAATAAATTATTAAAGAATAAGAAAATAAATAATCTTTTATTAGGTAATTCAATAATTCTAGTCAAAAGATAAACATAGAAAGAATCGAAATTTTATCAACAACAACTCTTTTAGTTTTACTTTCATGAGTAGTTAGGGTGCCACTTATTTTTCGAAGTTCGACTTTTTGGTGAGGACTCCCCCTTAAAATGTTCCTTTGGGCTTCTAATGAAGCCCTAAAAAATTTCAGCCCGAAAAAATAATTTTAACCCGTGGCGACTTGAGCTCAAAGTTTCCAAAAATTTGAAATTTTTCAAAAAAAAAAAAGTATTTATCCATTTTTTTTTTGTTGTTTAAACCATATGCTTGGCGTACTAAAGACTCCCAAAAATTTAACAGAACAATTTTTCCAAAATTAGGGGGTTACCAAAATTTTTTCATCTTGATGAAAAGTACATAATATTATGTATTTTTATGAATTTATTGAAAATTCGGTAATTCACGAGTCAAGTATGATTTTTATTATCTTCATTTGATGATAATCGAAATGCAATGAGCTATGCATAAAAAATGTATATTTTTAGTAAAGATTTTAACACACCTGGTTTTGTCAATCGCATAAGTTATTCACCTGCGTTGTAGCCAAATTACGGGCGCCAAACTTCCTTCTAAGAGTGATGTGTTAAAAGTTTTGTTTTATAATTTGAGATTTCGTTTATTAAACCTTCAAAAAAGTAAAATTTTAACTGCCGAGGAAGTGATTATGTTTTGGACTAAGGCACGAATTCCCACTCCGAACAAGGATAAAATTATTAAAAAAATTAGCAAACTATATGATGTTTGGAAAGAATTAGTTAAAAATAAATCAAAAACTAATCCAGTATTTAAGCAGAGAGAAAATGATTTTAAAGAATCATTGAACGACCTATTCGACATTGCTTCTGCCAATGCACTTGACATCATGAAAATTCGACACCAATCATTGATCCTGGTCTTCCTTTTTCCCTTTGTTTGCACAAGAATTCTTTGTCTTCATCTTTTTTTAGTTTCCAAAATTTTATCGTTACAATTTCCTGTTATTAGAATATCATCCACATACAACACAATTATTACAAATTTCAAACCTTTACACCATTTGAAAATACAACCTTGGAATGGATACACCTTAAAATTCATTTTTTCAATACTTTCTCGAAATCCTTTTTGGACTTACTTTCAAACCATATAATGCCTTAATTAATTTACACACCTTAGTTTTATCACCATAACTTTCACACCCTTCCAGTATTTTCATAAATACTTCCTTTTCCAATTCACCGTTTAAAAATGCTGTTTTCACATCTATCTGTTCTAATTTCAAATTATATTTATTCGCTACTGCTAGAATAAATCTTACATCACTCATTCTTGCTGCAGATGAAAAAGTTTCGAGTCTATCATATTCATTATTATCAGCATACCCTTTTACCACCAATCTTTCCTTGTATCTTATACTAGGTACCATTTGGTTCTAATTTTTTCGTAAACAACCACCTACTATTAATAATCGCCATCCCTTTAGGTACATCTTTCTTTTCAATTATATTCCACGTTTTATTTCTAATCAAAGACTTGAGTTCATCGTCTATCGCTTTCAACCATTCATCTTTTTCAACACTATTTATCGCTTCTTTATATGATTGTGGTTCACCTTCCACTAACGATAATGCAAATAAGTCATTTTTAAAGTTTTCACCATTAAAATTATTAAGCATTTCATCATCAATCAAAAATTCTATTTCAATATCATTTTCAAATAAAGTTTTCATAAAATGTATTTCACTAATATTTTTATTCAAACTGTCATCATAAGGTTTTTTAATCAACATTTGTAACCACTGTTTATTTATATTCTTTTTCAATTCAAAATTTTTACTTCCTTCTTCCATCATATAAAAATCACCAAACACTTTAGATTCTACAAACACCACATCTTTTGATTGTACAATTTTTCCACTTTCAGGTATTATAATTTCATATCCAGTATTAGTACATTTCACCAAGAATCCTCTCTCACACCGTTCATCAAATTTACCTTTCGTATTTGGATTTCTCACATAGCTTAAACAACCAAAATGTCTTATGTACTTAACATCAATTTCTCTTTTTGTCATTACTTGGAATGGACTTCCAAAATTCAGACTTTTATGTGGTAACTTATTATATACATGAATTGCAAAATCAACTGCATACGACCAAAATCTTTCAGCATTTTAGCATCAATTAACAATGCACGAACTGATTCTATCAACCTTCGATTAAGCCTTTCAGCAACACCATCATGATTTGGGGTATATGGCTCAGCACATTGAACCAAAACTCTTTCATTTTCAACTATTTTTTTAAATTCCACCGTTTTATATTCTGTACCATTATCCATTTTTAGAGAGACAACCTTATGCTTATCCGCTATCCAGAGATGTTAACCATAACCATAACCATAACCCATAACCAGTGATGGGCACGCTCCGGTTGGGAGCAGAAGAGCGGTCGGAGTACTCCGCTCTCGCTCCGGAGTGAGAGCGGAGCGCGCTCTTTTTTTAATACAATTACAACAACCGGAGCGCGCTCCGGAGTACTCCAGCCTGGAGCGGAAATTTAAAGAAAAGAGCGCGCTCCTCTGATAACGCTCCTCTATCATTGGAACGTTTCAATAAAAGATATTTGAATTTTTTATTTTATAATTATTATTTATTAGACTGTTTCTTTCTATACCGTGCGCGCAATTGATTTATTACACACCGGCAAAAAAAGTTACAAAAATCAATTCATGTAATTTTGAAATAACATTACAACTTGAAACTGTGGATTGATTTATAGTTCTAATCAGTTTTATAGTATTACTTGATAAGAAATTGGTGTCAAAAATAATTCTATATAGTTTTAATAAGTTTTAATATTGATTTTGAAATCATGTAAAATGCGTTTTTAGCAGATTTTTACGTTGATGTGTAAAGAATTAGTTGTGCGCACGGTATTAAATCCTCATGTTATAGGTACTCATAAATCAAGATTCACCATTTCACCAGTTCACCACTCACTAAAATTGATTAAATCGAAAAATAATTAATAAAAATAGGTTTAAATTCGACCAACATATCTATATACCAAAATTCATTTGAAAAGAGCGGCGCTCCGACCGCTCCTGACCGCTCCAGGAGCGAGAGCGGAGCGCGCTCTTTTTTTTCTCACTTGGAGCGAGAGCGGAGCGCGCTCTTTTTTTTCTCACTTGGAGCGAAGAGCGGAGCGCGCTCTTTTTTTTCCGGAGCGTGCCCATCACTGCCCATAACCTGAAAAAACCCGATCATTTTAGTAATTAACCATCATTAACCCACTCTTTTCTGAAATATATGTAACCTTAACCCAAACCCATAACCCAAACCTGAACGTTCCTCATTCATAACCAGAACCCATAACCTGAAATTTTTTTCATTTTTTCGGGTTTTTAAGGGTTTTCTCAACTTTCCATTTTTACTATTTTTTTGGTCATTGTAAGCCCTTGTGTGTGTAAATCACCCATAATAACTAATTTAATCAGCAAAACCAAACATCCTTAACAAACTGAACCCAATCCATCACACAGCTATCCGCATAGCTATTGGTGCTTACCGCACCTCTCCAGTACTCAGCATTCTGTGCGAATGTGGACAACCGCCTCTCCATCTACATAGACAGCTCTTAGCTGCCAACCTAAGGGCACACATATCAGCCTCCCCTCTACTTCCCACTCACGGTGCATTAAAATCGTCTTCAACAGCAGATTTTCTCTTCACTCATTATACATCAAACATCTTGGAATCAATGAGCTAACCACCAGTTCCCACCACATCACACCACTTGAGCATCCTACCACCTTGGCTAAACCTTAACCTATCAATCGACCTATCTCTGACACAACTTGTAAAATACACTCCAAACTATATAATTTCCTCCACTTTTACTGAAATGATCTCTAAATACCCTGGATATGCTATCTTTTTCACTGATGGCTCTAAAAGTAAGGAAGGTATGGGATGTGCAGTGTATGGATATCACCCTGATTTTGGTACGCTGCGCTTTTCGTTACCACCTGGGTTCACCATACTTTCAGCTGAATTGTTTGCGATAAAATTATGTCTCGACGCGGCAATATATGTATATCCAGAAATTCTCATTTGCTCAGACTCTCTCAGCGCCATTACCTGCTTGAAAAAATTTCATGATAGGAATCAACACCCTATAGCTATAGAGATTGACACTCTCCTCGCAAGGACCTCCAATCAAATACAGTTTGCATGGGTGCCTGCACATAGAGGCATAGCTGGAAATGAACTTGCAGATACTGCGGCAAAGCAAGCTTCCACCATTTTTCCTTTCCCCAATGTACCAACACCAATCGCAGACTTCAAAACCTTGATTAAACGTAAAGTTTCAGAAAAATGGTGCAACATCTGGTCACGTGCTCCTACCTCTAATAAACTGCGATATATTAAAGCAGATAAGCTTTCCTGGCGCACTTCAGTGCGTGATTCCAGAAGAGAGGAGGTCCTTTTATGTAGACTCAGAATAGGTCACACTCATCTCACTCATTCTTACCTGCTTTCACGTACCCTACCACCATCATGGGACCAGTGCACACTTCTACTATCTGTGAGCCATATTTTACAGGATTGCCCGCAATACATCTCTTCACGTCGCAAATTTAACCTTCCTTCCACTCTTCCTAACCTTCTCGTAGCTAACGAAGTGACTGTTTCTCTGCTTCTTCAATTTATTGAAGAGACCGGCCTCTTCCCACTTCTCTAAACCCAACCGATCTCGTGCCTCTAGCTAAGTTGCTGTAAATGGCACGTTAATAAAAAAAAAAAATATTTCAATTATTTTCGATTCTTGTTATTATTAGCTGTTAGCTTATATTTCGTTTTTTGTATTCTTTGTTTTTTTTTTTTTTTTTTTTTTTTTTGAGGGTTAATCAGTACTGTTTCAGTAATTAAAATATAAAAAATGAACAAAAAGTTATAATTTTATTAATTATTTTACCGATTCATTGTTGAATTGATTAAAGAATTATTTTCTACTCATAAATTATATTCAAAGCAAAATGTCATCTGCCAGGCTGCCAACCCAGTAGATACGCACCACCCAGTACCCATTTCAAATTCAAAATGAAAAATTTGTGAGAAATTGAAAAGAACAATAGTATTGATAGGTAAATTGAATTGAGGAATGAGGATCAATTATATATAATTTATTTATTTTTTTTTTTTTAATTACAAATTTATAAAATATACAGCATACAGGTATACAGATCTCTTTGTTGAGGCAAATTGGTAAAATAGTCAATAATTTTCTGAATTTTCTTGCGATGCTAGTTACAGTTACAGTAACTTTGACATTTGGCTTCCCTAAATATGACCTGAAGGCTCAAAAAATAAAAAAAATCAGGAGGGGGACGTGTTGAAAATTGGAAAGAAAAGAAAACCCGAAGCCATAACCCGTAACCCCAAAAATAATTTTCGTTTAATCATAACCCATAACTACCCAATCCGTGATAAAATAGTAACCGTAACCCGAACCCATAACTCGAAAAATAAAAAAACATAACCCTAACCCATAACCATAACACGAAAAGAAAAAAAAACCTGTTCAGGTTAACATCTCTGCCCCTATCAATACCGTAACTTCGTTTATAAAAATTTTCAATGCTAAATGAACTTTTGTTTTATCTTGTAAAATATATGCTAAAGCATATATACTATAGTCATCTACGAATGTTACTATATATTTCCCACCAAATTTGTATGACATGGGGGAGATCGGCCCCATTAAGTCTGTATGAACCAGTGATGGCAAAGTTCCCGTGAACTAAGTTCAGGAACTTGGTAGTTCCCGGAACTCGTTCATATTTAAATGAACGTGAACGGAACTCGTTCATTTTGAAATGAACTAGAATTGGAACTCGTTCATTTTCAAATGAACGGAACTTGAACTCGTTCATTTTTTTTTTTGGAACTTTGCCAACACTGGTATGAACACAATGTAATTACAATGAGTACCTAAATCGATTGGTTTTACATAGTAACTTTGTAATTTTTGCTTTCTTACACACTTCACAATCTAAAACTTCGTAATCAAACTTTACAACCTGTAATTGTGGTACTTTATGTTTTATTTGTTCTAAATAGGCTTTCGAAGCATGATCTAACCTATAATGCCATAATAATCCAATATTTTTCCTAACATTTTCAATATTTTCTTTATTTAGTTCTTTAAGATCTTCAATTTTTATTTCACCATTTATTTTTAAATACTCGTTTAATAATGTTAAATAAAAGGATGATTAAAATGTAGAGATGTGTCTTGTACGAGTTTATTAAGGCGACTACAATATATCGATAACATGAAAACGCATCGCATCGATTGGGAAAAACCCATACAATAACCTAACACCAACATACGCCCCCTCAATCGTGCGATCGAATATAAGAAAGAACAAAAATCGACAAAAGAAATAACATAAATGGATATACATAAATAAAACTCAAATAAAATACATTCACATATTATGTGCTTTAAAATAAGAAATATCACAGCGAATCTAAAAAGAATAAAATCGAAATTGAGAACAATATAATAATAACACGCATTTGAAATTTTCAATACATAATCGCCAAATCCAAACATAAATTAACATGAAATACAACCAACAATAATATTTAAAACACCATTAAAATTAAATAGGTAATAATTTTACAATAAGTTTAATTCTTTCACAAATCTACAAAAATCAGTTTTATTTAAACCTTTAGTAAACATATCTGCAATCATATTTTTCGATTCACAATATTTCAATTCAATAGTTTTGAATAAAGTTACTTGTTCATGCACAAAAGAATATTTTAAATCCAAATACTTACATCTACTTTTATTTTTAAATTTCTTAGCTAAATGAATGCAACTAATATTGTCCTCATATATACAAATAGGGACATTAATATCATAGCCTATTTCAGATAAAAAGTTACGCATATTCAAAATTTGACAGGTTAATTCACTCAGCGCGACATACTCAGCAGCAGTAGACGATAGCGTTACCATTGGTTGTTTTTTCGACTTCCAAAATACCGTACCACCAAACACCCTAACAAGACCACCACTAATAGACCTTCGATCACTCCCATTAGCAAAATCTGCATCGGAATATCCCTCAATTAATACATTATTTTCATTATCATATACTAAGCAACAATTAATCGTTTTAGCTAAATATCTAAGAACTCGTTTCAAATACTTAAAATGCTCATCAGTAGGCTTCGCTTGAAACTGCGAAAAATAACTTATAGAAAAACATAAGTCTGGACGTGTACCCAGCATAATATACATTAATGAGCCTAGTAACTGTTTATAAGGTTGAGTGGTAATTTCAGTATCGCTATTATTAATTTCTAATTTTAAACCCTTCTCTATAGGCGTATCCACTAATTTACAATTAACCATATTAAATCGATTCAACAAACCTTCTATCGCACTATGTTGTGACAATCTTATTGTTCTATTCGATCGATCATATTCAATATGAATACCTAAAAAATTCGAAATATTACCAAGATCTTTAATTTTAAATCTCCTACCAACTTCATCAACAACACTATTTATAAAGGTATCATTATTCGACATGATTAATATATCATCAACATAAACTACAATATAAGCCACAGTTTCATCAACATTATACACGAAAACACAATAATCAGATTTACATTGCACAAAATTTAGCTCTAACAAAGTATTTGAAATCATATCATTCCACTCATATGCAGACTGTTTTAAGCCATAAATAGCCTTCTTTAATTTTAAAAATTTACCATTAGGACAATCGAACCCTTCTGGTGCATTTATATAAACATTCTCTTTCAATGGGCTATTTAAAAACGCACAATTAACATCAATCTGACGAATAAAAAATTGATTACGAGCTGCTAAAATTAACAATGTCCTTACCATTTCTAGCCTAACAACTGGTGCAGCTATATCATTATAATTAACACCGCTTACCTGCATATACCCTTTTGCTACTAAACGCGCCTTTGGCACTACCTGCTGACTCTTAACATCGTATTTATGATTGAACACCCACAATGTATCGATTGGAACAGAATCAGGACAATCATCAACAATCTGCCATACTTCATTTTCTACCATATTTTCCAGTTCAGCGTTAATAGCAGTTTTCCACGATTCAGCATTTTTGGATTGGATTGCCTCAGAATAAGATTCAGGAACATCTTCGCCTGTATATAACGCCAACAAGGTCATCTCGAAATCACGATACTTTTCAGGAAGCTTTCGTTCTCTCACAGGTCGATTAAGAGAATTACTTGGCTCAGGAACAATCTCTGATCTTGGCACGGGAGCAATCGCAGATGAATCCGTCTTCTCCTTCACACTACTCTCTTCAAACATCACATATCATTGAATATGACGTCACGGCAATTGATATTTCTGTGTTCAATAGGATCGTATACGATGTAGCCATTTGACGAATATCCCAAGAATAAACATTTTCTACTTCGATCATCCAATTTTCCATGCTGTTTATCCTTACGCACGTGAACATAGGCAGTACATCCAAATACACGCAACTTTCGATAATCAAACTCCTTACCATACCATAATTCTGCTGGAATTATTCCGCCAACTGTAGGTGATCGATTCTTCGAATAAACGACATATTGAATAGCCTCAGCCCACCATTTCTTCGAAAGGCCTGCATCTCGCAAAATACACCTAGCGCGCTCACATAAGGTCCTATTAGTACGTTCAGCGACTCCATTCATCTCCGGATTACATGGCACCGTATATTCGATAAAAATACCTAAATTTTTACATAATTCTTTAAAATCGTTAGAGGTGTACTCGCCACCGTTATCACATCTAATTCTCTTTATATTTTTATTAAATTGATTAGCAACAAATGCAGTGTATTCTTTAAATTTACCTAACGCTTCGCTTTTCTCTTTTAAAAAATAAACAGTAATAAAACGACTTTTATCATCAATAAATGTTATAAAATACCTGTAACCATCATTTGATATACAACCAGTTATTTCACAAATATCCGAATGAACGCGATCGATTAAGCCTTTACTTAGTGGTGCAGGGTACCTATGTGGCAATTTTGTCTGCTTTCCGAAAATACAGTCTTCACACCAGAAATCTTTATTATTACTAAAAGTAACACCACTACCAAACACTCCCTTTTTTTTCAACTTTTTCATGCCAGAACAACCAAGATGCGCCAATCGCCTGTGCCATAGCATTTCATCGCTGATCTTTTTTTCATTACACGATAAATTACTACTACCTACTTCACTACTGCATTTACCATTAACATTGAAATCGATTGTATATAATTCATTTTCTACCTTACCAGATGCTATTACACCTTTTTCATCTACACATATAGCATTTTTATCAACAATCTTAACGCTATCATCGCCAAATACAACATAATTGCCCGATTTATCGACCTGACGCACCGAAAATAAATTACGTCTCAAATCAGACACATGCAATACATTATTTAAAATACCATTAAATCCTTTATTTGTTTTAACTTTCAAATCTGTAATTCTATCGGCATTCATCGACGTACCATTTTTGGCCACTCCAATTTTAAAACTATTTTCTAATTGTTCAATACCATCAAAACAACTATCATTGTTTAACATATGTGCGGTACAACCACTATCCATTATACCAGAAATTTGAAGATTTTCAGTTGATGACGCTTCAAAAGAATTATTAGACTCTATTTCAACCGCAAAAGCAAATTTTGGATTATCATCACGATTATCTCGATTATTATTATTATTATTTACGTTACTTGGACCTTTTGTAAAATTACATTGTTTTTGTTTCGAATTAAAACAATTTTTCTGAATATGACCAAACCTGTTACACGAGAAACACCGAACTCTATTTTTAAAATTCTGCCTATTACTAAAATTTGAATTTTGCCACGAACGAGAATTATTAATATCATTTGATCGAGAATTATTAAAAGCTGGATTAACACTCTTAAAATTATTAGATTTAAATTTACCAAACCTTTTACCGCTGTTTGTATGAAATGCACTTTGAGGAGAACTTTCAGCTTGATAACTATCTAAGGTTGCAGCGTGATCCATCACTTTAGCTGTTATATTATCCCAGTCTACTTCCTCAGTGGAATATTCGAAAAAGGACTTCAATTGGGCGTACTCGTTCGGCAGTGACCGCAATAGCTGTAGAATATATTGCCTTGTTGTCATCGTACACTTATTCTGCTGTAACTCGTTCACGATGGATCTAAACTTCATGATATATTCACCGATTGGATCCTTGTTGTTGTACCTCAACTTAAATAATTCGTTCTTGAGGTCTAAAATTCGAACATCGGTTGTTCTACGAAAACTCATTTCAATCGCATCCCACATTTGTTTCGCGAAATTTTTGGTTGAAAGTAATTCCAGATACTTGTCTGATACATTCGAAACAATGATCTCCATAGCTTTCAGATTTTGATCATCGTATTCAGTAGATCGATTCCTTGCTGATGGAACTGGTTCAACACATACAGAATAAACTTTTTCTCGTTTTAACAGGATCGACATACGAAAACGCCAACTCTCATAGTTCGTTCCATCGAAAGGTTTAATGGAACGTTTTGTAATTTCTTCTGATGTAGACATCCCCCACAAAATAGATCGACGACGAGGAAAATAAAATAAAAGTATGGCGAACACGAAGAGAACACGAAAGTTAAAATTGACTAGATGAATAACAATCACAAAAAAAATGGCACGAAGAAACACGACTACAATGACTAGACGAATAAACATTAAGCATTAAGCACAAAGCTATCTCATGGAATTTAAAAAAAAAAATTATAACACATATAAAAGCACATAGCCATTTAAATTTCAACATTAAGGCAAGAAAAAAAAAAAAAAAAAAAAAACTCAAACTATTTCATCTGGACCATTTGACGTCTGGGCCCATAACCAATGTTAAATAAAAGGATGATTAAAATGTAGAGATGTGTCTTGTACGAGTTTATTAAGGCGACTACAATATATCGATAACATGAAAACGCATCGCATCGATTGGGAAAAACCCATACAATAACCTAACACCAACATAAAGATTCACCTTCTATTTCCTTAAACGTGACCAAAATATCATCTTCATTTTTACACACCTTTCGTTTTTTATTTTGTCCATTTAAATATTCAGTTTAATCTTCTTCACGTTTTCTTATATTCGTATTTGCCTTTTGGTTATTTTTAATCACCAATATAAAAAAATTTCCGTCATAAAATCCTTTTGCAAATAATTCACCCCTATTATCGAACAACTTTACACCCTCTTTCGAAATATTCACCTCACCACCATCATTGATCAACTTTTTTATTGTGAATAAATTTTGACACATTTGGCGAGTAATACACTCAGGGGTGTAACGAGGACATTCTTCAGGGGGGGGAGGGGGAGAAAACCAAAAATTGCCAACTAATACCATGAAATTTTCTCAACTGTTGACCTTTTTTTTTTTAGTCTTCAAAACTTTCAAAATATTTGTAATAATACTGCTACGCTAAAACTCCAAATTTACCAACTTTTCCAAAAGCCAAGGGGGGCTACTTCTTATTTTCCCAAACGAAATTCCAAGTTCCCAATTTCAACGTTGAACAATTATAAATTTCCCAACTTTTCAAAACACCTGGGGGGAAGCTCTCCCCCATCCCCCCCTTAGTTATGCTCCTGAATACACTGTATTCAACGTAATTTCTTTATCGTTTTCACCAGTCATACATAGCTTACCTACATGCTTAATTTTCAAATTACTACCTTCGTCTTTATTTGCGCAGGATATTATTTTACTCCTATTTAAACAAACTACATCTCTTAATAACCATAAGTCGTTAACGATATGTATTCGCCACCAAACGTTTATTTTTGTCATCCAGACGACTTAAAATGTAAGAAATACAAGCGCCTTCCATTTGTTTACGCTTAGCTTCTGATAGCGTATTTCTTTCCAGACACTCGCAAATAATGGAATATAACCCCGCCGCTTTTAGTTTGTTTGTCATAATTGTACGCCACATTGTATATGGTATCTTACTTGTCAGAATCGTAGGAGGATTTATTATTTTATTACTCGAGGAATTATTTAATTGCGCTTGTAGACTTTCAATAGTTTTTTTCATTTCGGCCAGTTCTCCACTCACATTACCATCATTACCATCGTTCCCCGTTCTTCTTGGAGCCATTGCTTTGAGCTTCTGCTACCACTTTATAATTGTAAATAAACTATTAAAGAATAAGAAAATAAATAATCTTTTATTAGGTAATTCAATAATTCTAGTCAAAAGATAAACATAGAAAGAATCGAAATTTTATCAACAACAACTCTTTTAGTTTTACTTGCATGAGTAGGTATGTTACCTAACCACATATTTATGTAAAAACATAGCCACCTAATTTTAACTCTAATGAATTCTTATTATTGGTGTATATTTAAAATTTCAAGTGAAACAGATAAGTAGTATTTGAGAATTAAAGTAGCGAAAATGGCCATTTGGCAGGCAAACCAGTATGCAATCGTGTATGTAGAATAAACCCTTAACGAATATTCGGGAATACCATTTTTCAAAACCGTGTGCTACGCGAGTTTACGCTCGTTATTTAACGCTAGTAACCATCGTTACCATCGTTAAATAACGTGCGTAACGCGCGTAACTCACATAACAAAATTTCAGGAATAGTGCGTCATATGATAAAATGAGTCCAAGTGACATACGTATTTTGATTTTAGCTTCCTCAGTGATTTTGGAGGGGAGTTAGAGCACAAAAGGGCTTTTGGAGGGGAAATTACTACAGGAAATTTCATGAATCTTCCATATCTCATCACCAAATCGGCCTAGAATGGTCAAACTTTGTGTGTAGGATTAGTTTGTGACCAGAATATAACCACGTGAATTTGAGTCAAAATGGATCCAAAATGGCGGATTATCAAGATTTGAAGATAATTTGAGGACCCTCAAATAGTTATAATTTGAGAAATATGTGTTCGCATGATTATTTCATGGCAAGAAATACTACATTTGTGCCAAATTCAACTTCTTAAGTGTTTTTAGAAAGGATAGGGTAGGGGTTTTCAGACTTGGTATTGGGTGTGGCCTGTAGTCATGAACGGTTAAGCAAGGTTATTACTAAATCAAAACAAGCTCCAGTTAAAAGCTCAGCTCCAGTAATGCGGCATGGCTGCTTACATTTTTTTTATTTCTTACATTGCAAATATTTTGCAATAATTTTAACTTTTTAGCACTACGTGGTACAAAATTTTCAAATTTAATTTTTTATCCCAGTTAAAATTTAGATAATTGAAAAAAATCCAAATCTAATATAAATCTGATTCCAAATCCGAAATGAAAATCCAAATAAAAAAAAAAGATTGAAATCTGAATCCAAATCCGAATCGGATTCAAATTTAAATCCGTATGCCAATCTGAAACTGTATCCAAAATTCAATCGGATTTTGAGCACTGTCCCTGCCTGTGTTCCTAACCTCAAAGTTGGGTTGGGTTAAGTTATGTTGTTTCATGAATGAGAGGGCTTCTACTTGACCTCATTCATGCCTGCAGCAAATTTTTAGATGATTCTCTGTTTTTTATAAGTCAAAAGTGAAATTGCAGATTCGGAGCACAGTTCCTACCGCACACAGATGTAAGTGCCCACAGTACCGTCCGTTCAAGTGATTCAGGCAGGGTTGGGTGAATCACGGGGAAAAATAATCCAAATCACAGACCAGATCACTTCATTTTTTACTGATCAAATCACGGATCACGCTTCTAAATATGATCCGGATTAAATTGGAAAATTGTGATCTAGATCAAATAATTTGGATCATTTTACAGATCAGTTTTAGGATCATTCTGAAAAAATGAAGAATGTATGTCTGAATACCAGTGTTGTAGGAATGAACATATGTCTGTTCTTGTTCCTGTTCTCGTTCCTGGAAAAACCCAGTCATTTGATCCTGTTCCTAACTCGTTCTTATTCTCAATGTTTCAACTGTTCTCGTTCCGTTCTTCGTTCTTTTAATTCTTTACAATGTTGTTCTCGTTCTGTTCTTTGTTCTTTCAATTCTTTATGGTCTTGTTCTTGTTCGTTCTTCGTTCTGTTCTCATTCTTCAACTTTTTCTTTTGTTCTTTCTTTTTTTTTTTTTTGATAACGTGTTTACAGTTTATGTTGTTGTTGAAATTGAAAATTAATTAATTGAAGCTAATTAATAAAAAAAAAAAAGGATTTATATGGGTATACGCAGCATTTTTCCTCTTTTAGAAGTTTTTTATTTTCTCTTTCCCCTCATGATATCTATTAATTTTATGATAAATCATTAACTTTCAAAAGAACGAAGAACAACCCGAAATTACATCCGTTCTTGTTTTTGTTCTCGTTCCTCAGCATTTTACATTAGTTGGTTCTCGTTTCGTTCTTTGATCTTTCAGTTTGAAAACATTCTGTTCTCGTTCTGTTCTTTGTTCTTCATACATATCAGTTTTATGTTCTCGTTCTTGGTTCTGTTCCTCAGGAGCAATGAAAATTCTCTGTTCTTGTCGTTCTTCGTTCTCGTTCTTGGGTTTGTTCCTACAACACTGCTGAATACTGTTGTAGGGCAACAGTAGACCAGCAGTATTACAGATTAGAAGACTATACCTATAATGGTATATTATCATTTTATCATAAGCTGCAAGGTAAAAAGTCGGAATTAATTCCAGAAAAAGTGGTTGTGATATGCTGCCAGAGTGAGAGCAAGTAGCCCACTCAATGCACCTCGGCCACCAAAATCACCGGAATTCGATGTCCATGGCGCGACACCAAAATTGCATGGGAAAGCAGCACCACCGCTATTAAGCTCCTGGCCCCCCTAGCGGTGCCTGTTGTCCAAAGGGGTGAATAATCCCTAAGCAAAGACGTCCGCGAAGAACGCAAAATATGTGTGTCTTTAAAAACAGCTGGTGCAGCCTCCCCATACCACACCACTTTAAGGCTGGGGGGAAGCATCTACACCCATTACAACGTGATGCCTATTGACTAAACATACTTAACATAATAGGTATTAAATTAAATACGTAAACACCCGAGGAAACATGCAGCAATTACTAATTACCAGGTTCGATGTACTCCGTGTTGAGTATGCTCCACTGTCCACAGGTTGGTATCCTGCCCCCAAGATTAGGAAAGACCACACTGACAATCTCAGCCAAAATAACGAAAACTCCAATAAAATAATGACGACCACTCTTGTGCCAGAATTTTTATTTGTAAAATACACCGCGAATCACGTTCAACCGCGGTGATGTAGTGTCGTATAGACACCAAGAAAATGAACAACTTAATATACACGTAAAATAGTTGTACAGAAACTTAGAAGTGCCAACACAAGCTAATATTATTATTTAAAAAAAAAAAATGTAAATATATATTTATACCGACAAAAAGAAAAAGAACAAATAAAAATAAGTACGCTAATGCACATTAAAAACGTTGCGAATGACGACAAAAAAAAAGACGAAAAAATATCAACGCCCGTATTGAGTCGCCGCAGAGGTATATACAACAAATGACCCTAATATTGTGTAGTGACCGGTCGTATGGTTGGTCGCTGCACAGATCGCCACGTCCAAACGTGCCCTACACCGCGACTAGGCGTTACTTGAAAGCTCATAAAAGCTCTCTTAGAGCTGTGCTACATCTACAACGCACCATAATCTCCCATGGCGTTGCGTATTAGCCTGCAACTGGTCGTACGTCGTCGCTTGCTGCTATTACCTACCCCTCGCCTTAGCGACAACGCGTTCAGTGTAAAACCGCGCGCTCTATATACGGACGATTTTACACCAAAACCAACCGTTACATTACGACAATAGTTGCTTTTATCAAACTATATTTACCTGATGATTTACATTTAATGACTCTCCCTTGTGAAGACCCGAGGACTCTTCATATAGCCGAAATTGCGATTGTGTTTCTGTTCTATTGTTCATTGAGGGCAAGCGACCTACTTCGTCTTGCTGACTCGCCAACCTATTTTATTTCTAACAAGATATTTATTTCTACAATTTTTACATCATTATTATTCCATTATTGGAACCTTCAGACTCCGAACTTTCAGACTTACATTCCTTACCGGGGAGGCATTTTGCCCCACCCCCATTCTACTTGACTTCATTCGTGCCTTCAGACCTTCAGTACTCTGTTTCCAAAGTTTTCCAAAAAACCTTCACCTAATCCTGCTGCACCAATCGGCAAGTGCAAGCGCTTATTTTTTTGGATTCATGATTTACTACATGAATCCTTGGAAGTGAATTGAATCATTTCACGAATCCTTAATGGATTCGATTCCTTAATTCTCAAACCCTCAAATTCACTTTAAAAAAAGAATCGAATACGAATCACGAATCAAAAATTTCAGATTCGAATCCAATTAGATTCGTGCACGAATCATTCATTAATCTGCCTAGGCATGCTCTATCCAATGGTATTCCTAATAGGAGAAGCCTACTTTCCCTATAGGTACATAAATGTATGCATATTTAAATATATTGTGCGCGCAATTGATTAATTATTACACACAAGCGCAAAAACTTCCAAGAACTAATTTATATAGTTCTAAAATAACGTTGTAACTTTAAACTGCAGGTTGATTCATACTTCTAATCAGTTTTACAATATAATTTGATAAGAAATTGGAATAAAAGATGTTTCTATGATACTTTTAATATTTATTTCAAAATTATGCAAAACGAGTCTTAGCAGATTTTTGCGTTGATATGTAAGGAATCATTTGCGCGCATGGTACAGCTCCATATACAGTCTCCACTTTCTCATGGAGCCAACTTATAACCAGTGATGGGCACGCTCCGGAAAAAAAAGAGCGCGCTCCGCTCTTCGCTCCAAGTGAGAAAAAAAAGAGCGCGCTCCGCTCTCGCTCCAAGTGAGAAAAAAAAGAGCGCGCTCCGCTCTCGCTCCTGGAGCGGTCAGGAGCGGTCGGAGCGCCGCTCTTTTCAAGTGAATTTTGGTATATAGATATGTTGGTCGAATTTAAACCTATTTTTATTAATTATTTTTCGATTTAATCAATTTTAGTGAGTGGTGAACTGGTGAAATGGTGAATCTTGATTTATGAGTACCTATAACATGAGGATTTAATACCGTGCGCACAACTAATTCTTTACACATCAACGTAAAAATCTGCTAAAAACGCATTTTACATGATTTCAAAATCAATATTAAAACTTATTAAAACTATATAGAATTATTTTTGACACCAATTTCTTATCAAGTAATACTATAAAACTGATTAGAACTATAAATCAATCCACAGTTTCAAGTTGTAATGTTATTTCAAAATTACATGAATTGATTTTTGTAACTTTTTTTGCCGGTGTGTAATAAATCAATTGCGCGCACGGTATAGAAAGAAACAGTCTAATAAATAATAATTATAAAATAAAAAATTCCAATATTCATTTATTGAAACGTTCCAATGATAGAGGAGCGTTATCAGAGGAGCGCGCTCTTTTCTTTAAATTTCCGCTCCAGGCTGGAGTACTCCGGAGCGCGCTCCGGTTGTTGTAGTTGTATTAAAAAAAGAGCGCGCTCCGCTCTCGCTCCGGAGCGAGAGCGGAGTACTCCGACCGCTCTTCCGCTCCCAACCGGAGCGTGCCCATCACTGCTTATAACCGCCTTTTTGAAGCATGGTGTCGATTCTCACACATACTTCAAGGTAATGAAATTTTCAATCTTACTTCTATTCTAATCATTGAGTAGGTGTATTTCTTTCATTTATAAGATGAATACATTAGAATTAACTGTTTACTGGGCCATTTTTCAAGGTGGATCCAACTTTTATGCGTAACTCAATATGATTTGTATAGATTATGCCTTGAAAAATCAAATGAAAAATCCAAAAAAGTTTGGAAGTTTATTTGGTGTATTGAACACGTCGATGCTACCTATTTCATTACTATATACTCTCGTTGGTTTCTTTGGATATTTAAGATATGGGCAAGATACTACCGCAAGTGTTACTTTGAACTTACCAAAGGAAGGTTTGTAAGTATTCATATTTAGTACTTATACATTCCATCTACAAGCTATAAATACTGCTTCAGCCATACCGGGTGACCACTTGATTCGAGCACCCAAGTGAAAAAGTTAGCTAAAAGGTGAAAAAACTCAAAACAAATATGCATTTTTGACAACGAAAGTATAAATTAAAATTTTGCATTTCATTGATAGACGCTTTCAAGCATTAAATAAATATTATTTATGGTATTCATTCTTGCTAATATCATTCAAATACATAATTTATTTCTATCAGGGAAAGATTTTTGTGCTTGGGGTGCTCGAATCAAGTAGTCACCCGGTATAGCATGGACTGACAAAAAAGGAAAACATTATGGTTGAAAAAGCATATTTTTTTGTGAGAGTCTTTATTGTGTATATCAGTGTTTTCTTTATGGTTCATAAAATTTGGAATAAAATGAGTGGTATAATTATTACAGACTGGGCGCATATTTTTGCATATTTTAAGTATAAATGATATTTTTACATATTATATGGCATATCTAATTCCTATGTAAATTAGCAGAAAAAAAATCAGCCTACTTCTTTTAAAAGAATCTGAACTAAAATTTTTTATCAATAACTAAGTCTACTTCATACAATTTTTTAAAATAAGCTATTTTCACCTTTCTATTGGTATCTATTTGTATACTACAGGGTTGGGCAGAATCCAAAAAAAAAATGAATCGAATCCGAATCCGTATCTAGTGCAATAATGTTTGAATGAATTTACGAATCACGAATCCTGGCTAAAATAGATGTAAAAAATGAATCGAATCTGAATCACGAATCCACCCATCAGATTCGTGGATTCGAATCCAGTTTTCGAATCACGAATCCTTCGTAAAACCAACTTTTTCTTCGGTTTATCTATTTGTGTTTTTTATTTTTTAGTTTAGAAAAAAATTTTTGAAAAAAAAAAAAAAAAAAAAATAGGAATAGGAATGGCCGAACAGGAAACGCATTCGAAGAATATCCAGTAACATGGTGATGTTTTCTCCAACATTAACCGGCAAGCGCTTATTTTCAGGGCCGTTTAACAATAACTAAAACTCTAAACCTTATCTCAGACTTACTCGTATTTTCACGTATTAAGAATAAAACTGAATTTAACTATAACTATAAATCCCAATATGTGTAACTGAATAAAACTTAGAGTAATATTTTCAGTCCATGAAACTGAATTAAACTTCAACTTAAACTTTAAAAAAATGGTTTTGGTTAAAGTCTCAAGCCAATTTCCAATTTTCCAACTTTGAACGAACATTCAGCGACTTGAGGTTCATTTTAGGTCCTTTGCGATACAGTCTCAAAGGGTCTATTAATTTCTTAATGATCTCTCAACGGACCAAACAACTGCCAGCATTTCTAGTTTTGAGGAGTGATAATATTTTTCTGCATCAGTAGTATGTTTACTCACATAGTACACTAGATGCAACAGAGCGCGTTCATTTTCACGCTGCATTAGCATACCTGCTATACCTGTAGAACATGCACCGGTATGTAATTCGGTGATGAAATTTGGGTTATACAGCTTCAAAACAGGTTCGCTGGTGAGTAGCAGCTTAATGTTGCCAAACGCGTTCTCCTGCTCTTCCGACCAAACAAATTGTATATTTTTTGACGTAAGTTTTGTAAGCGGGGCCGTCTTTTTCGCAAAATGCTTGATAAAGCGCCGAAAGAAACTAGCGAGCCCGAGAAAACAGCGGACTTCATGCGGATTACATGGACGTTCAAATTCAGCAATCGCTCGTGTCTTTTCCTTTCCAGGTTTTAATGTTCCATTCGTGATAACAAAACCCAAAAACTCGATTGTTTCTGCACCAAACGAGCATTTTTTTGGTTTACACGCCAACTGTGCTTCGCATAATACACGGAGAATATACGAAACTCGCTCCAACATCTCTTCTTCATTTTTAGCAGGGATTAGAAGGTCATCAAGGTAATTAAATACAATTTTTCCTCGTAGGTTACTTAGAACTCTGCTCATAACTCTGGAAAATTCAGCAGGGGCATTGGTAAGTCCAAATGGAAACGTTGTAAACTGACCGGTTTCAGTAGGTGTTATAAATGCAGTTTTTTCGTTGTGCAGCTGGTGTTAATGGAATTGAAGATACCCGCTAGCTAATCTAATACGGTATACATGCTTGCATTTGAAAGGCCTTCTAAAATGCTCATGTAAACTAGGCAACGGGTATTTCTGTACGATTGTTTGGGAATTCAACTTATGGTAGTCAAACACAGGTTGCTTGCTTCCATCCTTCTTCAAAACTAAGAGTGCAGGCGATGCGGAAGGTGAATTGGTATCGACAACAATCCTGCAGCTCGCCACTCAGCAATCATTCTAGTTAGTTCTCTCAAGTCGAACATAAAAACGCGACAGACACCAAAATCCCTACAAAACTTTTACTGAATTTAACTAATATACGTTTAAGTTAACAGCCCTGCTTATTTTTTTTAGATTCGTGATTCGCTACATGAATCCTCGGAAGTGAATCGAATCATTTCACGAATCCTTATATGGATTCGATTCCTTAATTCTCGAATTCTCGCATCCACTGAAATAAAGGAATCGAATTCGAAATACGAATCACAAATCAAAAAATTTCGTCTATTGGATTCGAATCCTGCCCAACCCTGGTACAGCGTCCCTTTACTAGAGGTCAGCCGCAGTGTTGTCAAAGTTCACGAAAGAAATGAACGCGTTCAGTTCACGTTCGTTGAAAAATGAACGCGTTCAGTTCACGTTGAAAGTGAATCGAATCATTTCACGAATCCTTAATGGATTCGATTCCTTAATTCTCGAATTCTCGCATCCACTGAAATAAAGGAATCGAATTCGAATACGAATCACAAATCAAAAATTTCGGTCTATTGGATTCGAATCCTGCCCAACCCTGGTACAGCGTCCCTTTACTAGAGGTCAGCCGCAGTGTTGTCAAAGTTCACGAAAAAAATGAACGCGTTCAGTTCACGTTCGTTGAAAAATGAACGCGTTCAGTTCACGTTCACAAGCAAATGAACGCGTTCAGTTCACGTTCACGAAAATGTGGCTCGTTCGCGAACGCGTTCACGTTCATTCTCTAAACGTTCACGATCTTTGACAAACTGCTGTCTGGAAATCGTGAAAAAAATGCGAAAAACAATGGAAACCAGAAATGAGAATAGAATAATCGCACATTAACACGCAACACGACAAAAAACAAGAGCAAACTTATTCCTGTTCGTGCGATTTTGTTCTAGCTTCATAGCCCTAAAAATCTGTGGTGAACGTTAAATTTTCTGTGCATGAACGCGTTCAGTTCACGTTCATCATGAAATGAACGCGTTCAGTTCACGTTCACGAAAATGTGGCTCGTTCGCGAACGCGTTCACGTTCATTCTCTAAACGTTCGTGAACTTTGACAACACTGGTCAGCCGGAAACCAAAAGTACACTTTTAACGCGTTCTCTCCCGTGAATGTTTTGACGTCATCGCGAGGACTTGAAAACGCTCGTTGTATAGCTTTTAAATGGAGCGGTACGTATTTTTTATTGGTTTTTCTTTATTTCCTCGAAAACCATTAGGATTTTGAGAAAGTTTATGAGAATAAAAGTTGTAGAGAAATAAATTTTGCATATTTTATAATCTTTACTTATTTACTCTATGTATAATAAAAATGTTATTAAGTTTGTGTTTCTATTGGGACCCTTCAGAGCAGTGGCGCGCTAGTGTTGTGTTTACATATAAATGGTATTATCAGTTCTGAAAACTGGGAATTTTTGCCGCCAGTTGTGGACTCACACAGTGAAATGTTTAAATTATTTGAAAATAAATCGAATAAATGAAATGAATGAATTGGGTTTGACTAATTTAATACTTATCTATCATTTTGGTTTATAAATGAGATTCTTTAGTATGGTATTTATGATATTCGCGATAAATGTATTACTAGAGCCCTATAATAAGAAGAGTGGTGACATAGGCCATTCTATCCTCTCCAAAAATGTAAACATTGGAGTAGATGGAGTTGTATGCAACTTTATAACTCAATTAACTTAATGCATTTCAATTTTTAAAATTTTTTTAAATTGTTTTTATGTTATTTTCCTCTGAACAATTCAAAAATTATCATATAGTTTGTGCAACTCTTGGATTCTACATCTTTAACTATTTTGCATAAGGTTTGCATTGGTTTGCATGCAAAATAGACTGGATAGAAAATGACGTATGTCACGCCCCGCAATATCGCACCAGTTCAATTATTTCAAAACTCAAAAAACGTGTTAGAATCAAAACCAGGGTTGCATGTTGATCGAAATTAAAAATTAACAATTAATAAATAAATAAATATCATAAATACCGTGGTATTTACAGAGGGTTGCGTACCGCGGTATTTTTTCTGGTCGGTACGGTACTGGTATTTGGTATCGGTATTTTTTCCGGTCGGTATGGTACCGGTATCGGTAAATCCCAAAAAACCGCGGTATTGGTCGGTATATACCGCGGTATCGGTACCGGTACGCAACCCTGATGTCACCACTTATACTGGTTATAGGGCTTTAGTATTACTAGAGCCCTATAATAAGACAAGTGGTGACATACGCCATTTTCTATCCTCTCCAAAAATGTAAACATTGGAGTAAATGGAGTTGTATGCAACTTCATAACTCGATTAACTTGATACATTTCAATTTTTAAAATTTTTTTAAATTGTTCTCATGTTATTTTCCTCTGAAAAATTCAAAAATCATCATATAGTTTGTGCAATTCTTGGATTTTACATCTTCAACTATTTTGCATGAGGTTTGCATTGCTTTGCATACAAAATAGACTGGATAGAAAATGACGTATGTCACCACTCGTACTGGTTATAGGGCTTTAGTATTACTAGTCATTGGTAAGTGCATGAAAAATAATCATTTATTTTGTAACAATAACGCTGGAATTCAATTTATCTTTACCATTGAACAAAAAACAATTAATTCTATTCAAAATAATTCAATTTAACACCAGAATTATTAATTCATTGCCAATAATGATAGGTACTTTATCAATTATTGAAATCCCGTTTTCAGTAGTTCATCGTTTTACCACCAGGTACCGACTCTTTCGCTGAAGGATCCCAATATTAAGTAGTACCAAATTTATACGTAATTACTTTTTATCTCATTAGCATTGAGAATGAGATCTAATAAACAAATACAAAATTCATTTACCTGACGTTTTCTAAATATATTATTTTACTCTAAAATTATTGTGAATAAAATTTCATAAAATGTTTTCAAGTTGAAAACGCATTTTGAAAAAAGGAAGAAAAATAGAAATGATACATTGGTATGTAAATAATACGTGAATAATAATAAAAATAGACAAAACTGATTTCTTTTAAATAAACTTTTCAAGTTAATTGTAGTGTTTTTAATTTTAAAAGGATATACCAAACGTCTCATATAAAAATGTAATCCTATAGCTTTTTTTAGCACTGAAATTTTTGAAATGACAAAGTTGAAATAATTTCTACTTTTTAATAGTGTGCTACGTACGTCATAATTAAAATAATTCAAACTAATAAAATTTATATTTTTTTTTAATTCAAAAAAAAAAAACCTGATGAAAAAATCGTAATTTTATCAACGTGTCAACTTTTAATGCGATTGTAGAGATCTAAATATTTTAGCTTCTCAAATTGAATCGCTTGAGTCAATAAGTGTTGGGCATTTTCTACAAACCCTTTTTTGGAGGGGGTCAAAACTGTGAAATACCGTGATTTTTTCGAAAATGGCACTACTATGAGGCTCCCAGCTCACCCAATAGGCAATTGGGGCTGAAAATTACGTCAGAAACATTCAACTCCAAATAAAGCACATATTAAAATTTTATGAAAATCAACGCATTTTTTTTACTCTACTTTAATGATTTATAGGTATTCAGTTCATTGAAAAAAATGTTTTCCTACAGTTTTTATTTTATTTGTTTTGTTTTTTTTTTCAATCATATTGCACTAATTTTTGAAACCTTAAAAAAATATATGTAATAATAATACCAAGCTACATTTCGAAAGCAAAAAAATATTCCAGTCTGAGCTCCCTACAAATTTTTTTTTTTTCAATATGCAAAAAACTGGGAAAATTTGAATCAATTTCTTTTAAGAAATGACTATGTACACCTTTATATTGCACCCTCAGTGCAATAAGGTCACATCTCAAAAAAATCATGTAAAAATTCAACGAAGAGGTACCCTTTTCCCATACTTTTTTGGAGTAAAATGAGCTAATTTAGCGTATTTGTCACAGTTTCACCGATTTACATTAATTTTACCCAAAAATGTATGCAAAAAGAAGCACTTTTTGAGATGCGGCCTTCTTGTAATTGCTTTTTTTTTTAAATGTGGCGTTATTTCTCTGAGGGTGCGATATGATTTGATCTGCGACAATTTTAACATTTTTCATCCACTTCATCTGAAGATTCAACTTATGGAATTTTCAGTAGGCCTACAAGGGCGCGATAATTCTGAAGCAACATTTTGGGCTAGTTTCAACAAATAACTTCATACAGAGTTTGATAGGTTTTTTCAAAAAATGAAATGGGATCTTTGAGATTCACACAACAACAGTATACAGGGACGAACCGAGCGGGGGGGTGTGGGGTGCTCACCCCCCAGAGGTTTTGCGCAGTCGGCAAAAGTCGGCAAATCGACATCGGTGAGAAAAATTCGACAATTCCTGTTTCACTTGTCTCAGTAACAGCGAAAATTTAACAATAAATAATTAAATCAAACAAAGAAACATATGTATTTGCGCATTGTTTTGCTTACTCTGCTCGAAGCTTTTCTATTTCCGAATTTTGTCTACGCTAGGAGTGGTATGTCGCCATCTGAGAAGGAGATACTGAATATCGGAAATGAACGAGATTAATGAAAACTGATGTTCCATTAAAATTAATATTGTTTTAGTTCAATTTCAATTGATATTATATGGTTTAAATTTATCTCAAAATAATGCTGGAGAATTGGAAACTGGAGAAGTACTCAGTCCCTTGAGTGATAACAACTTTTTTCATTCTCAACAAAAAAAAACCTACTTAATATTTTTGGATTTATTTTTTTATTGATTTTTTTTTTAATTTAAACTTATTGTTTTTCCATCATTTTAAATTTTTTTATTGTTTTGTTTTAAATTGTTGAATATTTTATCGCCTTGGTTTCATTTTTCCCTTATTTATTCGAATCTAGTTTTTTAGTTTTTAGGTTTTCATTTTTTTTTTCGTTATACCGGGTGACTACTTGATTAGAGCACCCAACGAGACAAAATTAGCTAAAGGTGAAACAATTCAATACATTTATGTGTATTTTTGACAACAAAAGTATAATTTAAAATTTTGTATTTTATTTTACGATAGACGCTTTTAAGCATTAAATAAATTTTATTTATGTCATTTATTCTTGCTAATATCATCCAAATACATAATTTATTTCTATGAGTGTAAGATTTTTGCGCTTGGAGTGCTCCAATCAAGTAATCACCCGGTATTTTAGCAATTATCTTCAGTTCGAAACATTACTCCATTTTTGTACATTTGTTTTCATCTTATAATTTTTTCTTTTTTTCATGATATCTTTCATTGTTGCATTTTTTAGTTTTCGGAATTTTTCATTTTTAACAATATTATTGTTTAGTTTTTAGACTTCTCAACTTGTTTGCTTTCTAATTTTTGGATTTTTTTTATTCATAAAATTTTTTCTATTTTATTACGTTGTTTTGTGATATGGATTTTTTTTTTAATTTATCCATTTTCCCATCAATGTTTTCTTTAATTCTTGAATTTCCTTTTTTTTTTTTTTAATTTGAAAAAAAATCAATTTTTAGATATTCTTTATATTTCTGGTTTTGCATTTAAAAAACATTTTTGTTCTTTTCTGATTTCTGTATTATCTTAAGAAATTACTTCGTAACTTGATAGTTTTAAAAATTCAACATCCGTTTTTATTCACCAAAATTCAAAATGATTCAGAATATCCATTTTACATTATCAAAATAATGAAACTTGTACCGTGTATCACCTTTTCAGGCAGTTCGAAAAACGACTGCACTTTGATTTTTTTAATTGCTTCTCTGTGTCCTTTGAATTCGTAGGCAAATATAAATGTGATATTACTCGTACATCAAATTACAAATCAATCAATCGTAGTCGGAAAATTGAAAATACCAGTCGGCATTTTTAGATTTTCACCCCCCCCCCCTCCTCAGAGTGCCAAGGCTCGGCCCGTCTCTGACAGTATATATTGTGATTTGTGAATACTAATTCACATTGCAAAAATTTCTATTGTTCTAGTCAAAAATAATTGTTTCAAGACGAATAAGAGCATAGAAATTTTTTTCATAGCATACCTATTTATTTTTATGTATGTATGTACCGTGCTTTCAAGTGATTCGAGTACAATCAGCGCAAAAATCTCAATTGTTGATAACATGATAAGAATTTAGCAATAATTTCTAAATTAGATGTTATTATTAAAATTACATTAATGAATTTTAAGACTGATAAATTCATTTCAACTCCATTACAATTTCTTTGCATATAAAAAAATCAATTCTAAATAATTGGAAAAGAGATTTTTTTCACCAATTGTACCCGAATCACTTAGACGCACGGTATATTAGCTTTTCGCTATTAAGAGTAGTAACTGATGATCTCAATTTTGAAATATTATAAAAAAATTCAAGATTAAGAAATGAAAATATTATTTTAATGAGCGTAAATAATCAGGTAGAAATCAATATGTTCTAGATTCATATATTTTTAAATCTGAATAACCATCTAATCCTATTTATTAATGAATTTTATTAAAGTATTATAAATAACGATATTTTTATTATTTCATGTTTGCGTAAGTTCAGTTTAATTTTCATTCTTTTCTATGCAGAGAAAGTAAAGTATGTAAATGTATAGAAAAAAATTTATCATTTATTTTTCCAATTTTTTTCATTTCTTTACTATAAAATCGATTTTTTCGCGTTTACCAGCTTATTTTCCAACGCATCGCCTATGGGAGGTACAACTACATAGGATCGGCTAATAAGCAACTTGTTTTGAAGCATTTAATCAGCTATCAGCTGATTTTGTTGTGACATTAGAGACTTTTGAGGGGACATAGTATTTATTTTTCCGATTTTTTCATTTCTTTACTATAAAATCGATTTTTTTGAATTTACCTGCTTATTTTCCAAAGCATCGCCTTAAGCGACTACAGGACACGTGAGACTATATTAGCTGACTACGTTGAAATGTATACAGGAAATAATAATTATTTAATAACATTTAGTTGGGTTATTTACTTGTATGGTAACTTACATTACCATATACCTTGATAAATTACCCCTTTTCAAACATAAAAATAACTTCCATTACTTACCTGTTAGACGGTTACCCATTATTCATAATATTCAATTCAAGGAATCACATTTTTAAATTATAAATGCTAAAAAATAACCAAATAAAAACAATAATTATATAACCTTTTTTTCTAGACAAAATGATACTTTTATTTCAAACAAACTTTTTCTAAATTATGAACACTAAAGAATAGCCAGTTAAAAAAATATACAACTTTTTTTTTTCTTTGAAAAATGATCATTTTACCCCAAAAAAAGAACAAAAGATTAATTTTTTTTCAAATTACCGATTTTGGTAATATTACGGAAAATAGTAATTTATGACTTTGTAAATTAAGTAATTTAGGTCGGTGACTTGTGGTAAGTTATATAACTCACAACCGTAACTTACCCTTTAAATTACGCGACATATCACTAGTATACCTAAATAAGTGGTGATTTGGGCCCCAAGCACTTTTTAGCTTCTATACCCCTCATGTGGTGTGCCCAGGCTAGAAATAATTTTTCAGAAAGTTTTGGACCCCTAACCCTCTCCATTCCCATTCTACATGCATTTTATTGCAGTTTTTTCACAATTTTTTCATTTCGTTCATAATGATAGAAATTGTTTGTTTTTTTTGCACGTAGGTAGGTATCATAGAGCTGCACCTAAGATAAAATTTTGGGTAATTTTGATTCATTCCTTCATGGGGTTTTGGCCATTCCAAATTTTTAACTTAAAAATAACTTAACAACAAAAAATACTACTTTTTTAAAATATCCTAAAAAAGTGTTTTTTATGTAGACTTATCTTACATATTCGGTTTTGGTGTTTACAAATGTCGTGGACCACCAAAGGCGAAAAAGGTATCATGTAATCGATTTTTTCCACTTTGCCGACGCTGATAATTTTATTTTTTATTTTAAAATTCAAAAAAAAATTTAATACATCATTAGTACAAATAGCACAACATTTAGCCCTTCCCCTCACTCATCTTCAGCTAACAGTGTATCCCAATGATTTAGTGTTGAAGAAAATCTACAGCTAGGATCACGCATTCTTATATTTATGCCTAGTAAACGTTTCACACATCTTCTACCTTTAAAATTATAAGTATTCTGGTGAAATGAAGAATATTTAAATTTCAAGAGGTGGTTTACGTTGAGTTGAAAGTCTCCATGCAAAATTTCAGATTCCATGGACCATTTGGAGGGGGGTATAGGAGACCTCAATGTAAGGTACTTTTCAAGAAAAAAAAACATGGTTTTTCCTCTCTGCAGCCTTCGGATCGATTTGGAGCATTCTGATTAAAATAAGCCCAACATATTAGCTCATATTTTCACATAAAATGACTTTTTTAGGGAATATTTGAAAATAATTTACTACTTTTCCTTAAATTTGGTCCTTTTTTTGGAATATTTCGATTATCGATTAATTTTCCATATTTACCAAGGCAGAGTAGTTGGCCAGACGTTCAGTTCATGACGTTCACGTTCGTGAACGTGATCTTTTTTCATGAACGTGAAGGAACCGTGTTCGCATTGAAAAAATGTGAAAACGAACGTAAACGTGAAAATTGAGTCGTTCACTCCTAAGAACGCGTTCTCAGGGTTGGCATGTAGAATAACATTTTACCTTTACATGTAGAATATACACTTATTCTACACATGTAGAATAAGTGCCCTAGCAATGTAGAATATGTAGAATATGTAGAATAAATGTAGAATAAGTCTTTACTCTGTCTTTATAGACGAAAATTTCACATATTTTCTAAAAATGAAACAAAAAATTAAAAAAAAAAAAAACGTAAGCAGCCATGCCGCATTACTGGAGCTGAGTTTTTAACTGGGGCTTGTTTTGATTTAGTAATAACCATGCGTAACCATCCATCACTACAGGCCACACCCAATACCAAGTCTGAAAACCCCTACCCTGTCCTTTCAAAAAACACTTAAGAAGTTGAACTTGGCACAAATGCAGTATTTCTTGCCATGAAATAATCATGCGAACACATATTTCTCAAATTATAACTATTTGAGGGTCCTCAAATTATCTTCAAATTTTGTAAATCCGCCATTTTGGATCCATTTTGACTCAAATTTAAGTGGTTATATTCTGGTCACAAACTAATCCTACACACAAAGTTTGACCATTCTAGGCCGATTTGGTGATGAGATATGGAAGATTCATGAAATTTCCTGCAGTAATTTCCCCTCCAAAAGCCGTTTTTTGCTCTAACTCCCCTCCAAAATCACTGAGAAGCTAAAATCAAAATACGTTTGTCACTTGGGCTCATTTTATCATATGACACAAATAAAAAATTTTCGACCCCTCCTGTACCCCCACCACTATTTTAGGTTGGTAACCCCGCCTTCCCCCTCCAACATCATGTATGGAAGTGAATTCGGGATATAGTATACAACTTATCCCCAATAACCATATGAATTCATATTAATTACATTTTTACCAACTTGAGGCTCCTCAAGCTCTACTCAAAATTTTGATAATCCGCCATTTTGAATCCATTTTGATCCAAATTCAAGAGGTCATATTGTGGTCACCAACTAACCTCACACACAAAATTTGACCTCTTTAACTTGATTTGGTGGGGAGATATGGAAGATTCAAGAAATTTCATGACTCAAAACTTCCTCAAAAAGCCGTTTTTTGATCTAACTCCTCTCAATATGCACTCAAGAAGCTGAAATTTGGATATGTTAGTATCCGTGACTCACTCTTTCATATGAAATCAAAAACAAAAATTTGAGCTATTTGCCCTTCTCCAGCCCCCTCAAAATTTGAGTGATCCGCCATTTTGAAATTTATCGAAAAAAAAAAAAACTATTTTTGCGTATTTGCAAGAAGAGTTCCTCACCGAATTTTGAGCGAATTTTATCCACACCAGCCTGCGCAAAGTGAGTGACACAAAAAACGCAATTTTCTCAAAAACCGGTTTTTGCTAACTCGCCTCAAATGCACTTAGGAAGCTGAAATTTAAATATGTTGGTGTCCGTGACTCACTCTTTCATATGAGATCAAAACGAAAAATTTGAGCTATTTCCTCTTCTCCAGCCCCCTCAAAATTTGAGTGATCCGCCATTTTGAAAGTTTTCGAAAAAACAAAAAAAATACTTCTGCGCATTTTCAAGAAGAGTTCCTCACCAAATTTTGAGCGAATTTTATGAATACTCGCCGGCGCTACGCGTGGGGGAAAAAAATATATATATATATATATATAGTGATCTATGGTCAAAGTGGCATCACTTTGCACATTCCTCAGAAGTGCATCTAATGTCACGTTAACGACACCACAATGGCGAACGGAATGTATAATTTCATAGGTTTTCTTGGAAACAAATTTTTAAAATGATGCCACTTTACCTGTAAACATCAAAAAAATGAGGCTACTACGACCGTAGACCGAAAAAAATTTTTTTATGAAAAATAGAATATTAGTGGTAAAGTGGCATCACCCAAATAACCACACCAGTGACGTCATGACACATAGCTGAATCGATGAGCAATGTGATGGTAAAGTGGCATCAAAAAAAAGATGCCACTTTGTAAAAAAGATGCCACTTTACCTGTAGACGACGAAAAATGATGCCACTTTATCCATAGATAAATCTATATATATATATACCAAAAAGTTGGACATTTGCCAGATGATTACAAATGGTCTGAAACGCAAAGATTTGAAGACCCACCCTCCCCCGACCTTCCCTTCCCAAATCAGGTAGGCTGTAATAGCTATCGTTTTGTTAAAAACTCAGCTAAAAAAAAAAGGTAATTCAAATATCTTCTCAAACTGCTTCGAAAAATCTATTCTTAAAGGGTAAAGATGAAAAAATCAGGCATTTAAAAATTGGAATGAAATGATTATTTCATCATTTGAAAATAATATCTGAAATCGCAAAACTTATTGTAAATACTTAGTGATGATAAAAGAATATTCTAACAGCCGCATAATTAAGAATATTCTAAAAAATTTGAGAATATTTTCCAGCCTTGAAAAATTTTTAGAATGAAGAGTTGAAAAGAGTTGCAAAAGAATCGAGAGTTAAAAAGAGTTAATGATTCAGAGTTAATTTTTTTTCAAATGAATCACAAAAAGAGTTAAATTCGAAGAGTTGACTCTTTTTAAAAAAGTGTGGAATTGATGAAAAGTTGACTCTTTCCAAAGAGTTTGCCCAACATTGAGATCAACTATGTAAATAATTGATAATGAACATCTTTTTTTATAATTTCTGTCTCCCCCCAGAAGGAATGTCATGTTACGCTACTGATGTATAACTTTAACTATAAATTAATAAACTTTTGAAGTTTTGAATACAGTGTTGATCATTTTATGAACGTTATTCGGTTAAAATACAATTTTAGAAAACTGCTGCAAAAATCCTCTATTTTGATACCCATATTGTATGGGAATATTTTCGCATATTTTCTTTTTTTTAGCGAATATTTAGCGCATATTGTACCTCTTTTTAGCGCCTTGCTGCCTTGCCCTGTGTATGACTTTGATTGAGAGAGTCGCGCTACTAAGATTGCGCGAAAGAGAATTCCAATTTCTCAGGTCCCTTGAACACTTCCATATAACTATGTATAAATTTTCCCACGTGTAACGTTTCCTCGGTTTAAGGTGGTGTTTCGGAAAATATGTTGGTAAATGCTAAAAAGTTGATTTTTTAACAAAAAAATGAAAAAATTAGAAAAATAAATGCTAAATGCCCTCAAACAAAGTGTCTAAAACAATATATTATAATTTTGAATCATTTCGTTTCATTATTTTTGAGAAAAACACTGCCAATGAAAATAGGATATAATTTTCATTGACAGTGTTTTTCTCAAAAATAATGTAATGAAATGATTTAAAATTATAATATATTGTTTTAGAGACTTTGTTTGAGGGCATTTAGCATTTATTTTTCCAATTTTTTCATTTTATTATTAAAAAATCAACTTTTTCGCAATTACCTACCTATTTTCCGAAGCACCGCCTTAACGATTTCCCGCTTATAATATCAAATTTGTTTGGTCCGAAGCGCATTTTTACCCTGTTATAAGATTTTTGAACCTGTTATTTGCGGAAAATAACTAGTTTCATAATACTTTTCTGCAGCTACAAATAAATGGTATCGATCCTTATTGCTATTTTTGCATAAACTGTCATGAAAATAAGATTCCGCTGTATACATTCAAAATCGTCCGTTTTCGTCGATTACATCTCATGAAATCTTTAAAATACAACCATAAAAGGAAAATTTTTGCATGATATTTAATCAATGAATATGCATTAATGCTAATCAAGATCTTTTTCCTTCACTAACCTAAGAATCATATTAAGTTTTAATGGCTGAATGTGGACGTGCAGTCATAAAATATATAGATATAATATTTTTAAAATTGTGTATGTTTATTTTATTTTATGAAAAAAAAAGGCATTCCTGGAAATAACGTTTTTTCGCTTATAACGTTATTTTAAGTTACTCCCCAGAAAAACGTTATAACGGGATTCTACTGTACCAAAAAATGTCGATATCATACTGCTACGAAGGTGTGCGGCCCATTTCCACCACATTTCTTAGTGAACAAGACGAATGACCATAATTTTTTTTTTCGCATAGTAACGTGGAGTTCCCAATTCCTTCACGATAGTATAAATTTTATAATATCATACAAGTTATTTTAAAAGTTCTATGCGAATAATGAATCGCTGTGCAACCTTGGTAGCGAGATGATGTCAAGATTTTTTAATTGCCAAAAGGTAACTTCTGAACTTTTAATCATTAGGCCGCTGGGAAATATTTATTTGATAGTAAAAAAATTTATACAGTTGGAAAGAAAATGAGAAATGCTACGTTTCTACATGAAAAAAATTTGGTGGCCGTCTAATGAGCCTTTATTATTTACTTTTTTTTTTTTTTTTTTGTTGCTCATCAAAATATTTTAGAAGGCGCTCATCACAGATAATTTAAATTTTTAATCTTAATAAAATGTCAAATCAGATCTCACAATCTCTTTATGCTAGATGACTACTTGATTTGAGCACTCAGGTGAAAAAATTAGCTAAAAGCTATAACATCAATGACTAAAAGGTGAATAAATTCAAAACATATATTATGTTTTTTTGATAACAAAATTATAAATTAAAATTTGGCATTTCATTGATATAAGCTTTTAATTGTAAGCAATGAATAAATATTATTTATGCCAGTTATACTTGCTAATATCATTCAAATATATGATTTATTTTTATGAGGGAAAGATTTTATCGAGTAGCCACCCAGTATATGGCGGATCTCTCTTGCAATAGTGCATTTATAAGTATTTATAATTTATACATAAGTATATAGGTGAGTAATAGTGTGTATATGGTTGTATGAATTTCAGGTTACCGCAGGCTGTGAAATTATTGTATTCAGCATCTATTTTCATTACTTATGCATTATCTAATTATGTTGTTTTTGACATCATTTGGAATAATGGCATCAAAAAAAAGATAACATCTTCACCAAAATTATGCATATTTTGGGAATATCTTGTTCGAACTGGCATCGCCTTATTTTCATGTAAGTATAACGTAATGTGTATAAACAGAAATAAGAAAAGAGGGCATGTGGTATCAGGGTTGAGCGTTTTAAACCAAAGTGTTTAAAATACATGTATAAAGCATGTTTTAATAATTGAAAAAAAAAATGAAATGAAATTTAAAAAACAAAATTCTGTTCAAAATGCCTTTAAATTTTTTTTCTTTTTGTTTCAAACATGTTTTTTATTCTCCTCATTTTTTCAGTTGGCCAGACGTTCAGTACATGACGTTCACGTTCACGAACGTGAACTGAACGGCCTACCTTTTTTCATGAACGTGAATGAACGGTGTTCGCGTTGGAAAAGTATAAAAACGAACATGAACGTGAAAATTGAGTCGTTCACTCCTAAGAACGCGTTCTTATTTATGAACGCGTTCTTTTTTACGAACGTGTTTTTTCAAACGAACGTGATTAGGTTACCAATCATGGTAGTTTATCACAACCTTTGACTATATACTAGATGGACCGAGTTACGTGTAGGAAAACTGCGGTGAAACATTACATGCATCTGAGTCGGAACACTCGTTGCGACTTCATATGTTGCGCATGCCTGAAGTCCGTTATCACATTCTTCTTATTCTGGTTTTAAGCAGTACTGTAGATGTCCCCTTGCCGCACTATTGCCGGGAAATAAATTTGCGCATGTGCATTTTGAATTTCGTCTCGAGTGTTCTGAGAAAATCTGTGTAATGTATCACCGTTTTTGGGTTGGCATTTGCTTGTTGCTAGATCGGTCCATCTAGTATATAGTCAAAGATCACAACATTACTTCAACCTACATACTGCGAAGTGTCAGCGTGCAATGTGCATCATGTCACGTATGCAGGAATGCAGGGCTGTTAACTTAAACGTATATTAGTTAAATTCAGTTAAAGTTTTAGTCTTTCAAAACAAAAATAAGAGTTAAAGTTGGCAGTTTTATTCTTTTCACTTAAAGTTTAAGTTATAGTTAAAGTTGATGTAAACTAGTTTTAACTTAAATAAAATAAAAGTTTAGAGTTAAGGTTTTAGTTAAATTCTTCTTTATAGTTAAAAAAATTAAAGTTAAAGTTTAATTCTTCTTTTAAAATAGTTAAAGAAGTTGAAGTTAGAATGAAATAATGTAGTAACCGATTATATCATATCCGCTTATTATGTATGATGAAAAGATGAAATAGGACATAAGAGTTTCCAAATTCAATAAATTAGGCGTTTACAAAAATATAAAATGAATTTAATTTAAAATTTCACATTTAAAATTCTAATTTTCAAAACTACTTAATATAATTATTTCGCAGTAACTAGCAATCGACGCTTGAAACGTTTCCCAAATTGAAACGAAACGAAACGATTGAAATTTCAATCGTTTCACAGACCCCTAGGAAACGTTTCATTTTTTTTTTTTGACTTTTGCATTATTTAACCAATCTGAACTGTGTAATTGTTCATCTTTTTGTCTGTGGCCATATCTCATCATTTTTCGTGCATGCAACCGCGTGAAAAACTATCGTGTCTTCGTGTCTCGTGTAAGAAGTGTAAGTGTGTTGCTGTTGCCCCAGTTGCCGGTAAAATGAAACAAAAACCAGTGTTGTAGGAACGAACATATGTCTGTTCTTGTTCCTGCTCTCGTTCCTGGAAAGACCCAGTCACTTGATCTTGTTGCTGACCCGTTCTTATTCTCAATGTTTCAACTACTGTCGTCCCGTTCTTCGTTCTTTTAATTCTGTACAATGTTGTTCTCGTTCTGTTCTTTGTTCTTTCAATCCTTTATGGTCTCGTTCTTGTTCGTTCTTCGTTCTGTTCTCGTTCTTCAACTTTTTCTTTTGCTCCTTCTTCCTTTCTTTTTTTGATAACGTGTTTACAGTTTATGTTGTTGTTGAAATTGAAAATTAATTAATTGAAGCTAATAATTTAAAAAAAAAAAATTACTCATATGGGTATATGTAGCACTTGCCCGCTTTCAAGTATAAGTTTTTTATTTTCTCTTTCCGCTAATAATATGTATTAATTCAAATTTTATAATAAAAAAATGTAAGCAGCCATACCGCATTACTGGAGCTGAGTTATTAATTGGAGCTTGTTTTGATTTACTAATAACCTTGCTTAACCGTTCATGACTACAGGCCACACCCAATACCATGTCTGAAAACCCCTACCCTATCCTTTCCAAAAACACTTAAGAACTTGAATTTGGCACAAATGTAGTATTTCTTGCCATGAAATAATCATGTGAACACATATTTCTCAAATTATAATTATTTGAGGGTCCTCAAATTATCTTCAGATCTTGATAATCCGCCGTTTTAGATCTATTTTGACTCAAATTTAAGAGGTCATATTCTGGTCATAAACTAATCCTACACACAAAGTTTGACCATTCTAGGCCGATTTGGTGATGAGATATGGAACATTCATGAAATTTCCTGCAGCAATTTCACCTCCAAAAACCGTTTTTTGCTCTAATTCCCCTCCAAAATCACTGAGGAAGCTAAAATCAAAATACGTTTGTCACTTGAGCTCATTTTATCATATGACACAGCAATAAAAAATTTTCGACCCCTCCTGTACCCCACCACTATTTTAGGTTGATAACCCCGCCTTCCCCCCTCCAACATCATGTATGGAAGTGAATTCGGGATATAGTATACAACTTATCCTTCAATTACCATATGAATTCATATTAATTACACTTTTACCAACTTGAGGCTCCTCAAGCTCTACTAAAATTTTGATAATCCGCCATTTTGGATCCATTTTGATCCAAATTCAAGAGGTCATATTGTGGTCACCAACTAACCTCACACACAAAATTTGACCTCTTTAACTTGATTTGGTGGGAGATATGGAAGATTCAAGAAATTTCATGACTCAAAACTTCCTCAAAAAGCCGTTTTTTGATCTAACTCCTCTCAATATGCACTTAAGAAGCTGAAATTTGGATATGTTAGTATCCGTGACTCACTCTTTCATATGAAATCAAAAACGAAAAATTTGAGCTATTTGCCTTCTCCAGCCCCCTCAAAATTTGAGTGATCCGCCATTTTGAAATTTATCGAAAAAACAAAAAAACTATTTTTGCGCATTTTCAAGAAGAGTTCCTCACCGAATTTTGAGCGAATTTTATCCACACCCGCCTGCGCAAGGTGAGTGACACAAAAAACGCAATTTTCTCAAAAACAGGTTTTTGCTAACTCTCCTCAAAATGCACTTAGGAAGCTGAAATTTAAATATGTTGGTGTCCGTGACTCACTCTTTCATATGAGATCAAAAACGAAAAATTTGAGCTATTTGCCTCTTCTCCAGCCCCCCTCAAAATTTGAGTGATCCGCCATTTTGAAATTTTTCGAAAAAACAAAAAAAACACTTCTGCGCATTTTCAAGAAAGTTCCTCACCGAATTTTGAGCGAATTTTATCCACACCCCCTGCGCAAGGCGAGTGACACAAAAAACGGAATTTTCTCAAAAACAGGTTTTTGCTTTAACTGTCCTCAAAATGCACTTAGGAAGCTGAAATTTAGATATATTTGGTGTCCGTGACTCACTCTTTCATATGAGATCAAAAACGAAAAATTTGAGCTATTTGCCTCTTTTCCAGCCCCCCTCAAAATTTGAGTGATCCGCCATTTTGAAATTTTTCGAAAAAACAAAAAAAGCACTTCTGCGCATTTTCAAGAAGAGTTCCTCACCGAAAGGGAATTTTATGAATACTCGCGCGCTACGCGTGGGGAAAAAAAATACGCGTATATACCAAAAAGTTGGACATTTGCAGATGATTACAAATGGTCTGAAACGTGAAAAAAAATGCGAAAAACAATGGAAACCAGAAATGAGAATAGAATAATCGCACATTGACACGCAACACGACAAAAAACAAGAGCAAACTTATTCCTGTTCTGCGATTTTGTTCTAGCTTCATAGCCCTAAAAATCTGTGGTGAACGTTAAATTTTCTGTGCATGAACGCGTTCAGTTCACGTTCATAATGAAATGAACGCGTTCAGTTCACGTTCACGAAAATGTGGCTCGTTCGCGAACGCGTTCACGTTCATTCTCTAAACGTTCGTGAACTTTGACAACACTGTCTGAAACGCAAAGATTTGAAGACTCCACCCTCCCCCGACCTTCTCTTCCCAAATCAGGTAGGCTGTAATAGCTATCGTTTTTATTGAAAACTCAGCTAATAAATCATGAACTTTCAAAAGAACGAAGAACAACAAAAAATTACATCGTTCTTGTTCTTGTTTTTGTACCTCAACATCGTTCATTAGTTGGTTCTCGTTTTGTTCTTCGATCTTTCATTTTGAAAATATTCTGTTCTCGTTCTGTTCTTTGTTCTTCAGGTATATCTTTTTTATGTTCTCTCTTGATCCTGTTCCTGAGGAACAATGAAAATTCTCCGTTCTTGTTGTTCTTCGTTCTCGTTCTTTGGTTTGTTCCTACAACACTGACAAAAACAAACAACAGAAAACAATGAAAGAAGTGTAAAATAGTACAAATAAGTAATATATTACACAGAATATGCAATTTTAATTAATGGGAGAACATTATTTTAAAAAAAATAGCGAAAATCGTTGATAAAATGATACCATTTTGTAAATTACTGATAACAGTGATAACATTGTTGTGAAACGATTGTTTGAAACGTTTTCAAAACGTTTCATGAAACGTTTCATGCTCGAAATCGTTTCATGAAATTGCCGATTGCTAGCAGTAACAAAAGATCATTATTAATAATAGAAAATAGACCCTTTGAGACTGCATTGCAAAGGGTCTAAAATGAACCTCAAGTCGTTGAATTCGTTGAATGTTCGTTCAAAGTTGAAAGTTGGAAAATTGGAAATTAGCTTGAGATTTCAACCAAAACGATTTTTTAAAAGTTTAAGTTGAAGTTTAAATTTTGTAAATTACTGATAACAGTGATAACATTGTTGTGAACGATTGTTTGAAACGTTTTCAAAACGTTTCATGAAACGTTTCATGCTCGAAATCGTTTCATGAAATTGCCGATTGCTAGCAGTAACAAAAGATCATTATTAATAATAGAAAATAGACCCTTTGAGACTGCATTGCAAAGGCTCTAAAATGAACCTCAAGTCGTTGAATGTTCGTTGAATGTTCGTTCAAAGTTGAAAGTTGGAAAATTGGAAATTAGCTTGAGATTTCAACCAAAACGATTTTTTAAAAGTTTAAGTTGAAGTTTAATTCAGTTTCAGGGACTGAAAATATTAATTCAAGTTTTATTCAGTTACACATATTGGGATTTATAGTTATAGTTAAATTCAGTTTTATTCTTAATACGTGAAAATACGAGTCAGTTTGAGTTAAGGTTTCGAGTGCTTTAGTTATTGTTAATAGCCCTGAATGGAAAACCGAAAAATAAAGCTTGCGCTGTTGGCTTTCAGCTAGGTTTTTGAGAAATAAAACTTTTAGATTTAGTTTTAAACTTCTCAGGTTTTATAGCTAGTATTTAGCCTCCTATAGTGAAAGGCCTTAGCGCTGTGTTCGTGACGTAACAATAGGTAGCCGGACTTCCTTAGCGTTCCCCATATACTTAACACGTACGCAGGGCTGCAAAACCGAAAAAATATTGGTTCCGGTTCCGGTTCTGGTTCCGGTTCCCAAATATTGGTTCCGGTTCTGGTTCTGGTTCCGGTTCTATGACTTCAGTTTTGATTCTGGTTCCGGTTCTGGTTCTATGATATCGGTTCTGGTTCCGGTTCCGGTTCTTATCGGTTCCAAAAAAAAAACATGTTTGACCTATCAAAATACTCCATTTTACAAGCATAATCAGGAGCGAGTATTGAAACCAAAATTTGAAAAATAATATTATTGCAAAATGGTCTTGTAAATTGTAAACAACCCCAAGATCCCGAATTTTATCAATTTTAGAGAGTATTTTGCGAAATGTACCATATCACAGATTTGTAATTTATAGAATGAAACACTACAACAGTTACCTACAACCTTTGACTATCGATAGGTAGAGAGTATACAGCTATTAGCGCACTCTAATCTTATTAATAGAGATTAAACTTTGCTAGAACCGGAACCAATATATTTTCATATCGGTTCCGGTTCTGGTTCCGGTTCTCAGTAAAAATTTTCGGTTTCGGTTCCGGTTCCAGCTTTAGTACAAATTTCAAAATATTGGTTCTGGTTTCGGTTCCGGTTCCAAAATTTTATCGGTTCTACCGGTTCTTGGTTCCGGTTCGGTTCCGGTTCCAATCGGTTTTGCAGCCCTGCACGTACGGAAGCTTCGCAACTGCGTTAAAATGAAAATACCTCAACATTTTCCGCAGCAGCATAAGGTTTTGAAAATTGGATCTTAAAGAAAATTTCACGAGCTTTCTAATGATATAAAAATTAATTAATTTCGTGCAAATATTTCCAACATAAATGTCGTTTAAAGCCGAAAAATGTGGAGGTCTTAAACTTTACATCTATGTTACTCAAAATTTTCTGCGGTAACTTTAGGTTTTAAGAACATGATCTTATAATAAATTTAAGGAGCTTTACGATGACATTAAAAAAAATTAATTTTTTTCAAAATTTTTTGATAATTATGACTACTTTACATTAAAAATGTCATAACTATAAGAAATTCTTCTAAAAATTAATTTTTTTTTTTTTAATATCATCGTAAAGCTCGTTAAATTTCCTATAAGATCATGTTCTGAAAACCTAAAGTTACCGCAGAAAATTTTGAGTAACATAGATGTAAAGTTTGAGACCTCCGCATTTTTCGGCTTTAAACGACATTTATGCTGGGAATATTTGCACGAAATTAATTAATTTTTACATCATTAGAAAGCTCGTGAAATTTTCTTTAAGATGCAATTTTCAAAACCCTATGTTGCTGCGGAAAATGTTGAGTTATCTTCATTTTAATGCAGTTGCAACGCTTCCGTACATGTTAAGTGTATGGGGTAAACAAACGAAGTACGCCTACCTACCGTTACGTCACACGCTGATTTCAAATCAGCGCTAAGGCCTTTTACTATAGGAGGTATTGACCCAGTAGATATAGCATCACGCGGATGTATTCTATCGGAGCTACAAGACTCCATTTGGTGGTATGGAGCACAGTTTTTAAAACTACCAGAAAGTAATTGGCCCTAAAATAAAGAAATTATTGACAAAATTTCGTGCCAAGATAATACCCCTACTAAAACCACACATCGCTTACAAGCAGGGGGTTTAACTGCAGTTTCAGAAATCACCTCAGGTAATGAATTACACTTAGCTGAAAATTTCTGGATACAGTCTACCTAAGAAACGTCATTTCATAACCTTGATTCCCCAAACACACTTTAACTCAAAAAGCGAAAGAAAAGATTTAATCTTTGAAAAGATTTAAATGGTATATGGAGATGCAAAAGCCGCTTATAATTTTCTAAATTACCAGATGAAGAAACAAATCTACTTTTACTACCAGCTAAAGGAAAATTTGTTACGCTGCTTATACAACGACACCTTTCCACCAAGAGTAGATTTTTGCAAAGAATTCGACTTAAGAGGAAATAGAGGTCGAAAAAATAAGGGATAACGAGTTATCTGTTTTATTGATTAATTATATTAATACATTTACATAATATAGTTACTCGTTTTGTTTTATTTACCTTTTTGTTTATTTTTCAAATCATTAACTTATCTATGTTTATTTTTTTATAAGCAGATAGATAAAAATTATAATTTTTTTTGTTGTTGTGGGAGTGTTGCGGCATTGTGAGAAGGCGGAACCTGAAACAAAATAATAAAGTTGAGATTATACGGCTGTTCTCTCTGTTTATAACTGATAACAGAAAAGCTCGATTTGAGGGGTGATTTAGATGCACTATATCTTCGCGAATATTGAAGTTTAATTGTTCGGTTTATTTATTAATGTTTAAAGAAGATGTGACTGTTGAGACAATTTTGAAAATTGATTAGTTTTTTATTTAGGGAGGGTGCAACCAACATATGTGAACGTTGCCAACTCTGCATTTTTTATTTAATTTTGCGGTATTTAACTGAACAAATACAAATAAACGCTAATGTGGGAGAATTTCCTACCTGCGAAGTGCGAAGGTATCCTCTAGATTTTAATTTTTTTTTTCAAATTTCCATTTTCAAATGTTATGAACTTTTGAGAATTTGAGAAGTAAAGGCTGTCATGGGTAATGGCCATACATGCTTGAGTTCGAGAAAAATGAAGTTCAAGTTCAAGTTCAGCTCACATTCAATTGTATAAGGGTCATTCTAAATTTTTGCCGAATATTAACAAGTTATTTTTTCGTTTTTCAATTTGTATCTTTTTAATAAAATAGTGGCTGTGAACCACATACACAAACATAGAAACTACAAACCAAAATTAATTATTTGGTAAGTATTCTTAATTAACATAGTACTTATAACTATTTTTCAGATTTTCAGTTCGTGATATAATAATTATCTTGTTATATCGTAACTGAAAATCTGAAAAATACTTTAATAATAACTAATTATTATGTTAATCGAAAATACTTACCAATAATTTTGGTTTCATAGTTTCTTATGTTTGTGTATCTTGCTTACATCCACTATTTTATTTAAAAAATACAAATGTTTTTCCTAAGAAAATTGTAGAAAACTTGGGTGCTTTCAATCTTTCCATAACTTCTTTTAATTCCTAAGAAAATTGTAGAAAACTTGGGTGCTTTCAATCTTTCCATAACTTTCTTTTAATCAAAATTATCAAATCACAATAACATAGTACTTATAACTATTTTTCAGATTTTCAGTTCGTGATATAATAATTATCTTGTTATATCGTAAACTGAAAATCTTGAAAAATACTTTAAATAATAACTAATTATTATGTTAATCGAAATACTTACCAAATAATTTTGGTTTCATAGTTTCTTATGTTTGTGTATCTTGCTTACATCCACTATTTTATTTAAAAAATACAAATGTTTTTCCTAAGAAAATTGTAGAAAAACTTGGGTGCTTTCAATCTTTCCATAACTTTCTTTTAATCAAAATTATCAAAAATCACAAATGAAATTACAAAATTATTAACTGAACCATGCAGTAACCATGATTGTGCAACGTGCTAAGAGTTACTTGGTTCAACAGCTAAACTTGGTTTCGTTGATCTGTGATTTAAACCACTGTTGTGCAACTGGCCCTGAGCATTAATCAGTAATGTAAGAGCCTTGTTTTCAACACTCCCACTCTTGCTCACCTTTTTAGCTTTCAGTCATTAAAGGCTCTCATTCTTTCTCTCAGGAGAACGTCATTACAGAAAGTGATGCAATATGGCTGCCACACAAGACAATACAAAGTACTATCCTGAGTCAGGGTTGGGCAGAATCCAAAAAAATGAATCGAATCCAACACGGATCCAGTGCAATAATCTACTAATCAATTTATGAATCACGAATCCCGGCTAAAATGTGTTTGTAAAAAAATGAATCAAATCCGAATCACGAATCCACCCATCAGATTTGTGGATACGAATCCAATTTTCGAATCATGAATCCTTCGCAACTCCAAATTTTTCTTCTCTTCATCTGTTACCCATAGTGAAAAGCACACCTCACGCGATGAGAAGGAATAAAAAACGACAAACGTAGAAAACTCTTAAACTAAAAAAGTAGTTGATTAGAAAAATTTTTTTGAAAAAGGAAAGAATAGGAATAAGAATAGGATACGCGTTTGAAGAAAATCCAGTAACTGGTGACGTTTTCTCCAACGTTAACCTGCAAGCGCGTCGCAAACTCGAGAAAGTATATACATACGGTTGACCCGAGGTATACCACAGTAGGTTTACCTCAGGTAAGCCTCGGCTTACCTAACATATCAGTGCTGGTAATAATGAAAATGTATTTTTCCCTACTGAATCGTACATTCAATACAAACTTTCTCGATAATGTAGGGTTTACCTCGGGTAAACCGGGTCATCATTTTCCATATTTACGTATCTTTCAATAGTGACAATAAAAAATAATAATAATTAGAAGAAGAAAAAGAGAATAATAACCTTGATTGCTCTCATCTACGAATAAAATATGATTAATAAAACGTTATATGATTTTTTATTTATGTGAAACATAATGCAGGGTTTACCTACGCAAGGCTTACCTTGGGTAAACCAGATTATCAATGATTCTAATAATTTATTATTAATTACCTAATACATACAATTATCGATTTAGTCTTTCAAAATTAAGAATTGGAAGAGTAAAGCGACTGTTATCTCGTTAAAAAAAATTACGATGAAAGGGTATCTGAAAGAAGAGCATCAAATGCTAATGTTTACCTCGAGTAAACCTGCTCAACATTTTCCTTATTTGCAGTATTTTTCAATAATAACAATAAAAATAATAATAATTGGAAGAAGAAAAAGAAAATGATAACCTCGATTGCTCTCGTCTACGAATAAAATATGATTAATAAAACGTTATATGATCTTTTATTTATGAGAAACCTAATGCAGGGTTTACCTACGCAAGGCTTACCTTGAGTAAACCAGATCATCAATTACCAATACATAGGTACAATTTTCGATGCAGGTGGTACTTAAAAATTGGAAAAAGGGGAAAGTAAGGAGGATATTATGATTGCATTTTTCTCAAAAGTAACGCAACGAAATGATTTAAAATTATATTATATTATTTTAAGAGACTTTACTTGAGCAGATTTAGTATTTATTTTCTCAATTTTTTCATTTTTTTATTTTAAAATCAATTTTTTCACATTTACCTGCTTATTTTCCGAAGCCTACCTTATGCATGAATACCAAAAATTATTATCGATATAAATTTTTGCATACTGTTGGCTGTCTAGTTGAAGTTAGACCAATGTGAACTTTTGAATGAAAGAGTTATCTTTGAAAATTATTGAAATAATTGTATAAATTACGATATTCACGTTACTTACCTATCAAAAAAAGCATGGAAATAGAAAATTTAATCACGAAAAAATTATGTAATTCATATTTTCTTCATTTGAATTCCATGAAGGTTATTTCTGAGAAGGTTGAACTTATAAATGCATAAAGAATCAATTTAAACTAGATGTTTACCTATCTCTAATTTGTATAGTTCAAAAAAACCTTTAATTATTTTCTATACAAAATTTTTCTCAATTTTCAAAAACCAAATCATAAATCATGTAGTAAGTATCGGTAGAAGGTGTAGGTATTTAAAACTTGATCATTATTTAAAAAATTATTAATGGTCGAGGTGATGACAAGGTATATCGAGTTTCAGGAGGTATACCCTACATCATGATGGGAGTTGTAACATCGAAATAAAAAATAAAAATATGCCATCCACTACCTTAATTTATGATAATGAATGAAATGATACATGAACAAATTAAACTCGATGACCTAGTATATCTTCGATAAACCTTCTGCATTATAACCAATGGGACACCTTGAAAAAATATCTAGGAATTTTTTTTTTCCAAAAATTACAACACCACCTACCTCTTCTTTTCTTGATTTTTAAAAACTATATTGAAGCGACATAATTATGATAGGTATTAATAGATTATTTCTCGAAATATATTGACGACCAGGTTTACTCGGTTAAACCCCGTGAAGATCAACATGAGATCATAAATTATTTTCATTATGACAAAAGTTGCATTATTGAAATGAAAAAACAAATTAAAGTAATATGAACGTGAAAATGATGAGTTTGACTAGGTTTACTTGAGGTAAACCCTAGCATTTGACGCCCATCTTCCAGATAAGGTACCCATTTAATCATAAATTTTTCTTTTTTTTTTTTAATGAAATCATAATATCCTCCTTACTTTCTGCTTTTTCCAATTTTTAAGTACCACCTGCATCGAAAATTGTACCTATATATTGGTAATTGATGATCTGGTTTACCCAAGGTAAGCCTTGCGTAGGTAAACCCTGCATTAGGTTTCCCATAAATAAAAGATCATATAACGTTTTATTAATCATATTTTATTCGTAGAGGAGAGCAATCGAGGTTATTATTTTCTTTTTCTTTTTCTAATTATTATCATTTTTTATTGTCGCTATTGAAAAATACGTAAGCATGGAAATGATGATGCGTTTTACTCGAGGTGAACATCAGCATTTGACGCCCTTCTTCCAAATACCCTTTCAATCGTAATTTTTTGTAATGAGATAACAGTCACTTTACTCTTCCCATTCTTAATTTTCAAAGATAAAATCGATAATTGTATGTATTAATAATAAATTATTGGAATCATTGATGATCTGGTTTACCCAAGGTAAGCCTTGCGTAGGTAAACCCTACATTAGGTTTCTCATAAATAAAAGATCATATAACGTTTTATTAATCATATTTTATTCGTAGATGAGAGCAATCAAGGTTATTATTTTCTTTTTCTTCTAATTATTATTATTTTTTATTGTCAATATTGAAAAATACGTAAATATGGAAAATGATGACCCGGTTTACCCGAGGTAAACCCTACATTATCGAGAAAGTTTGTATTGAATGTACGATTCAGTAGGGAAAAATACATTTTCATTATTACCAGCACTGATATGTTAGGTAAGCCGAGGCTTACCTGAGGTAAACCTACTGTGGTATACCTCGGGTCAACCGTATGTATATACTTTCTCGAGTTTGCGACGCGCTTGTTAACCTGCAAGCGCTTATTTTTTTTTGGATTTGTGATTTGCTACATGAATCGTCAGAAGTGAATCGAATGATTTCACGAATCTTTTATGGATTCGATTCCTTAATTCTCGAATCCTCAAATCCACTTAAAAAAAGGAATTGAATACAAATCACGAATCAAAAATTTTAGATTTGAATCCTGCCCAACCCTGCTTGATTGCAACTAGTGTTGGACCGTGTCAAAATTTCAACGTTTCATGAAACATGAAACAATTGAAATTTCACAAAACGTTTCATTGCCCTCGGAAACGAATCATACCGATGAAAAGATATTTAAACGTTTCATGAAACGTTTCCTGCTTTTTTACTATACTCTAGCGTTATTGTAATTTTCGTGGTTTCGTCTACTACTTCATCATTGTTTTACATTTTATATGTAGTTTATGCGTTTATCTGTGAAAATTTACAATTACAAACAGGTGATTTTTATTATTGAGCTTATTGATAGCTTGAGCTCGATGTTGAGTCATGTTTGTCTTGTTAAATATGTACCAGATGTACACCTGTCGAGAAACGCGAGTTTTCGACCTAATTCCGTATACATCTAGTAAAGCCATACAGGATGGTGTTATGTTAAATTGTTGATTGACGTTAAATGATTTTGAAAATTCAATAGGTAATGTAACATGTAAGAAATCGTCTGCGGGCAGATTGGCTAGAAATTTAGTAAAAATGCTGAAAACAATAAAATCAAACATAATTACTGCGACTATACCGTGCGCGCAAATAATTACTTACACACCAGCGCAAAAATGTTCAAAAAGTCATTCATGTAATTTTGAAATAAATGTTATAACAGGAAATTGTTGGTTTATTTATATTTTTAATTAATTTTGTAACATAATTAAATTAGAAACAGGGATAAAAGACCATTTCAAAACTTGTGATATTATTTTCTAAATTTTGAAAAACTAGTTTTAATACATTTTTGCGCTGGTGTGTAAGTAATAATTTGCGCGCACGGTACAACTTTTAAGAACATTTCGCTCACCTAATGCAATAACACCACATCTCAAAAAATCCTTTACTGCAAAAACACCACATCTCAAAAACCACCAAAAATAATTTGCTTTGCGAAAATCTGCCTTTACCATTGGAAAGAACGTGAAAAATTGGTAAGATTTAATGAAAAAAAAAAAAAATGAATTTGAATTGGTATTTCATTATTTACAAAGCAAATAAAAAGCTATTTTCTTAAGTTTTGGCTATTTGACATACTTTGAGATGTGGTGTTGTTGCAGTAGCGGTGCGATTTCTAGAATGAAAAAGCATTATTGGATATGCAAGAAAAATGTCTTGAAAAAAATCGTCAAAACTTGAAACCACGTAACGTTTCTGTCGTTTATATTGGCGTTATTAATTATTATAATTTATATACAAATTTAATTTTTTATTTCGTAACTGAATAATCAAATTTTCATTATTCAGTTATAAACGAGAAACGACTTACAATACAAAAAAGCAAATTTGTGTAGAGTAACGTCAAAAATATGAATACGAATAATTGTATTCATGCGTCCTTTTTTGTTTTTTGTGCTTTAAACTTTAGGACATTTCATTTCATTGAAATGAATTTTTACTCCTCTAGCATTTATGTCACAGATGATTTGGTCTAACGAGGGAATGGTCAGAACTGTCCATCGCCAATCTCTTTGGTAGGTAGCCTATCTTGTAGTACTTGAGAAGTAAAGCAACGCGTCATACTGAGTTTCTCGGAAATGAAGCTTATTTGGAGAAACAGGGTTGCCAAATGTTGAAAATCAAAAATTCCTTATTATTTGAAAAAATATTTCTTAATGTTAATCATTGGAAATTGTAGAACTGTGACTAGGCATACGAAAACCAGGTTAGTGTCCAAAAATCTTTTTTTTTGTACTAGAAGACCCCCTCTACAACCCTACGTGGTCAAAAAAATTATAAAAATTTTATTTAGCCCCGTACGGAGTCTCCAAAGTGGGCGTGATGGAGTCAAAATTTCAAAAAAAATTTTTTTTTGATTTCGGTGAAAAAAAGCCTTTTCTGTCACATGATGTGGTCGAAAAAATCGAAAAATAAAACAATTATCACAACAATTTTGTTTTTT